>JARHVA010000076.1:1370000-1682500 GCA_037957365.1 Torreya grandis
CAAATTTGACCCCAAAAGAGGTCACCCAACTGTCATAAGCAGTTTGTTGCCCTAGGGCACCAAGTACAACCCTTTAAAGTAATCCACAACCCTCAAAACCCTACGTTGTCCCTCCAAACCAGTCGCCACCCTACTTTTCTGGTCTATGCCCTAATTTTTGGGCTCCAAACCCTAGTCCCCAGCCCTAAAAATGGAGATGAAGTTATTGTTCAAAATATGAAGATTTTGTAAAAATCAGATCAATGAAGTTCAATACAACCCCTGAATGAGGATGCCCTAGTTGAATGTAAGGGTTTTCGTCCTTACTTCAACTATCATTTATGGGTTTCGTCCTCAATGGATAAGTTAAACGTTTATGTGCTTAGGCTTACAATTTTCATTATCAAAATCATGCATACCTCTCAAATGAAATCCAATCCCCTTTACATACTCACCTTTTTAGTTATGAAGGTAAGAGTTAGTGGATTATAAGGTTGGCCATCCTTTAGATATACTTAAAGGCTTTTTAAGACCTTTAAGTCAAAATGGGCCCTCCTTAATGCAAAATTAGAATAACTTACGTGAAAACTCACTTTTACCTTTTAAGGAGGGGAAATTAGTGTTTCCCATTTTACCTTTCTTCCCTTAGCCTAGGGAAAGCACCAAAAGAACTAGGCTAAAGGTCATGTCCGTGCTTAGGCCAAAAAGGGGGACATGACAATCCCCCCCCGCCCAAAATTGCTTGTCCTCAAGCAATTGCAATATCCAAGGGGGTGACCCAACATTCAATTTTATGCAATGTCCACTTGTAGTTGTTTTCCAAGGAAGGGAAACCACCTCTAGTTTCTCTTTGTTGTTGTACCTCTTGTTGTTGGGTATGGATCAGCTGTAGTCATCCTAAAAAATAGCCACCAAGCTCATTCCTCTCTCACGCCAATGGCTTCCCCTGCTGTAGTCTTGAATGTAGAACCAATAATAGCTGCTACCCCTCTCAAAACTGCCATCCAAGCTTATCATTTCAAGCTCCATAAGGGCTGGAAACTTCTTCAAAACTAATGACTCTTACTTTCCTCCTTGGGCTAATGTGTTGACTCACCTTGAAGGCAATTGCCCCCAAGGTGTTGCCCTTCTGCTGCTCAAAAGGCTTCAAAATACCAATTTTCCTATTCAAATCTGATTTCTCTTTCCTTATCACAAACTTAAATTCAATACTTTCACAAGCTTGCTTTGAACCTGCATTTTCAGAATTTGTAAGGTTCTTAAAACAAAAATTTAAATGATTCTTCACATAACTTAAAGCTTCCTCATACTTTTTGAAACCAACTCTGATTTTTCCCTTACTCCAATGAAAAAAACAATTGCAAATATATTAAAATCAGAATTGCTACATTTTGTAGATCTCAAAATATTACTGGGATCCCACACATTTTGGCAACAACAATTATCAAATTGAATCAAGGGATCCCCATGCCCCATGTTGTAAATTGTATGCCTCCTTTTATTACACCTTTTAGCATGCTTCTTATGAGGGAAACAAATCTGAAATGGCATAGTGTGACACAATAAATTCGGTATGTTACCAAGCCTTTCATACCTTGGGCTACAAACAACAAGTTTGTCCTCCTTTGGTGAAGTAGGGTATGTGGAAACCCTTCTATCCTTGAAATTCCCCATGATATTTTGTCAAATTCGCAAGTTAGAAGAAACAAATGCTCTGACTCTTACCCCTGCAGGCTGGGAAGATCTAGAGTTTCACTTCATAGGCTGCCAAAATCTTGGCTTTGATACCACTGTAATGTCCCCAACTTGGGACAAATCAAGAAAAAGGGGTTTCCCAACAAGTCCTAATAACAACACAACAAGACTTAACACCACATGTGCAAATTCTAATTCAAATACAAACCCTAATCAACAATTATGATTTTTCCACTTTAGACCCTAGATAAAAATAAGCGAAAGTTGGAAATACAATTTTCCAAATGCAAAGCAATAATCAATCCTCAAATATTCCCCAATAAATTCTGAATATTATTACCAAAATAAATACCTTGTTTTTTTAATTTTCTTAATGAATACTAGCTGGAAAATACCAATAAAAATAGCAGAAAATGATTAAATATTTAGAACTACAGTTTTGGCTTGAAACAACCCTTGAAACGCTTTGATTTGACCCCAAAAGAGGTCACCCAGCGATCATAGGTAGTTCAACCCTCTAAAAGCAATCAAGCACAACCGTCTAAAAGCAATCCACAACCCTCAAAACTCTGTGTTGTCCTTCCAAACCAGTTGTTGCCCTGCTTTTCTGGTCGCTGCCCTAATTTCTAGGCTCCAAACACTAGTCGCCAACCCTAAAAATGGAGATGAAGTTACTGCACAAAATATAATGAAAATAAAATCAGACTAATGAAACTCAATACAACCCTTGAATGAGTATGCCCTAGTTGAATGTAAGGGTTTTCATCCTTACTCCAACTACCATTGAAGGGTTTCGTCTTCAATGGATAAGCATTTTCATGCTTAAGCTTACAATTTCCATTATCAAAACCATGCATACCTCTCAAATGAAATCCAATCCCCTTTATATACTCACCTTTTTAGTTATGGAGGTAGAGTTAGTGGATTATAAGGTTAGCCATCTTTTAGAAACACTTAAAGGCTTTTTAAGACCTTTAAGTCAAAATGGGCCCTCCTTAATGCAAAATTAGAATAACTTAAGTGAAAACTAACTTTTACCTTTTAAGGAGGGGAAATTGGTGTTTCCCATTTTACCTTTCTTCCCTTAGCCTAAGGAAAGCACCGAAAGAACTAGGCTAAAGGTCATGTCCGTGCTTAGGCCAAAAAGGGGGACATGACAAAATGCAAGTTTGCAAAACAATCACTAGTCTATTTGGGGCATGTGGTTAGAGGAGGAAAACTGAGAGTGAATCCGACAAAGATTAAGGCAATCAATAATTGGCCCATAGCAAGGATTGCCACGGGGACAAAAAGTTTTGTGGGAGCAATACAGTACATTAACTTTATTTCAGCTTTCTCCACCATTGTAGCACCCCTGCATACAATTGCAGTAAGTGGTAAGAGTTTTCATTGGGGCAATGAACATCATTGTGCTTTCAGTTCATTGAAATATATAATCAGCCATGCACCAATGTTTGCTCTTCCTAATTTTCAGCAATCATTCTAAGTTGAAATAGATACAAGTGAGTATGCTATGGGGGCAGTTTTGTTGCAAGGAGGTAACCCAATTTGTTATCATTCAAGAGAATTTTCTTCAACAATAAAAGGGTATCTTGTATATGATAAGGAAATATATGCACTAGTTCAAGCTATTAATAAATGGGAGCATTATTTGTTGGGTAAAAAACTATTGTGCATTCTAACCACAAACCTATTCAATATTTGCAAGCACAAAATAAATGGCAACAGAGAAGACACTACAAATGAATGGGTTCTCTTCAACAACTTTTATTTGGTGATCAAGTACAAGAAAGGAAGCAAATATTGTGATAGATACATTATATACACCACCAATCACCAAGAAAGTTTGACTTTGGCAATAGTTTAACAACTTGAGCTTTCACAAAAGAGGCTTATGAGGAAGCATATGCACAAGAAGTGGATTTTGTGAAGACATTCCAACAATTACAGATCAAGAAAGTTGACAATGAAGGCAAATGTGAATGCTTCCTCAAGGATGGGCTACTCTACAAGTTGAATAAACTATGTTTGCCAAAGGGAGAAAGGCTTTTATTGATAAAGGAAGCACATACTTCCAAAGCTTCAGGGCATGTTGGTGTTGGTGGCTCACTTTCAAAGTTATGTGTATTCGCCCAATATGCACGAATAAGTATGTGGATTCATTAGAGGATGTAAATTATGTTGTATGATCAAGTCTAAGGTTAGAAAAGGAGGATCGTACATGCTTCTATATGTGCCTACAAGACATTGCAAAAGCATCTCTATGAATTTTGTGGGATGTTTACCAATGTTTAAGCATGGTCATGACTAGTTGTATGTTATTGTAGATAGATTCAGCAAACTATGTGTTATAATTGCATCTAAGAAGACAGTTAAATGGCATGAAATCGCTGAGTTATTCTTTTCTAACATTTGGGTGCATTTTGGGTTGCCTAATTCCATTGTTTCAGACAGAAACTCCAGATCTTTGGGGAAGATTTGGACCACCTCGTGGAGCAAGATGGATAACGAGCTCCAAAGAAGCACAAATTTCCATCCTCAAACCAATGGATAAACAAAAGTTGTAAATAGGACTTTGGTACTGCTGATGATAGGTAACAACAAGAAGTATCCAAGGACCTAGGATGAGTATTTGGCGTATATTCAGCACTTGTGCAACAAGGCAATACATACATCCACTAAAAAGTCACTTTCTGCAACATGTTTTGGTTATTTGCCTACTAACCCACTTGATGTTGCAATAGAATAGCATCGAGAAAGAGAAGAACAAGATTCAAAGGTGAAAAAAGCAGCAAGATTCATTGAGAGGATTAGGCAAATACATCTCAAAGTGAAAGAACAATTAGAGAGGTCTCAAGCCAAGTACAAGGCCAGACATCTTCAACACCCAAAAGAGTATACACTCGAAGTAGGAGATGCAGTATAATTGTATTTGAGAAAAGATAGGCTTCAAGGACAAGCTAGGAAGCTCAAACCTGTAAGATATGGACCACTTACCATCTTGGAGCAAATTGGAGAAAATGCTTGTAAGCTTGATTTATCCCCATTCATGAGGATGTACTCAGTAGTAAATTGTGAGAACTTGCACCTAAATGAGCCATCCATGTTGGATGAGGAAGGACAATTGCTACAGTCTATAAAAGACTTTGTTGGATGCACAAGGGGAGTTCAAGCAGTATGTAGTGTTACCGCAAAAATTCAAAGAGACTAGAAGAGGGCCACAAGATTCTTGCCAAGTCAGAATCAAAGGAAATACAGCAAGGCAAGAAAGATGGTACCTCAAGGAGAAAGTGGAAGAGCTCTTCCCACATCTCTTCAACCACTAAGCTTTTGTGGGACCAAAACGCTCTCATAAGGGAGGTACGATCCATAGGATTAGGAAGAGAAAACCTCTTCGACATCCAACCAGAGAATAATATGTTTCAATCAATGAACAGGGCTCAAAATGAGTATTTCATGTACAATGACGAAACCGCCAGCGTTTCCAAGGAGCGATTGATGCATGATAAGTAAGAGGCAGGAATGCATAAGAAGGGGGAGTGTGTGAGTGACGAAATTGGTGTTTGGATGGTGGTAGGAGGAAGAAAGGTTGCAGAGAGGAGCTCAGTGAGCAAACAACAAAATTGTTGTAATTGTTCTAAATATCTTTGTATAACTATTGTAGACTGACTATGGAAATCCTAGACTACCACTAACAACATACACAATATTAATTGCAGAACATACCATGAAAGAGCAAAGTATCCGAACAATAGTAGCTTTGTATTCATAAAAGCTAAGTCTCAATACAATTCATACCATACAAGGACCTGCTACAACTCCCTTTCTGCAACATATGTCCTATTTATAAGGCAAATGACTTTGGTTTTCAATTGACACTATCGTCAATACCCGAACATAACCGACAAGAGTAATTACAAACTACCTAATGCAAACAATACAAGTATTAGCCACATAACAATGTTAGCTACTAACATGTAATTAATATGGCATTGATACCAATACTAACGGTCTACATTATTCCCCTTTAAAAATTCGGAGTCCCTTCCGATACAACACAAAGATAACATGAGAAAAAGTAGAATGAAGAGAAACAATATAAAACATGTTGGGTGGAGTTGTTGTGGACGTAGAGACAACCATAGCTGAAACTATACGTGCATAATGGCGCCCAACAAAAAATCACACGCAAATAGACTATACAGGCAAAATGGCATCCCAAAAAAAAATTTGGCCATACAACGGTCGTATAGATGGAGGTCATACAACTTGAGATTGTATAGTTGAATGTGTTGCTAGAGGTCAAACGGCAACTGAAGATAACTTGGTGGTGGATGAGAGTGCAAGATTTTAGCCACTACTTCTACATTTTTTTCATGGATTTCCACTATGTCGACTATCGTTCCATCAGTATGTTCACTTATGTCAAGTCAAATTGCTCCATTATTATCGGTCTGGTCAAGTTTATTGGCATTCATGTTTTCGATTTGGTCAACTCTGTTTGCAGCATTATACTTGGCCTAGTCGATGCCCATTACAACATTCTTTTCAACTATTTTGACTATGTTTTCACTCTCATCGTGTTCGTCATCGTACCCACTAGCAGAATATCCAGCACTTCCCTGCTCAAGGAACATCACCACCCACATAATCAAACATCCACAACCCTCTCAAAGTGGCAATGTCATAATAAGCATTGTCGTTGGGCCCCTTAGAGCTATTTGTGGTACGGTTTGCTTGTTATGGTTCAAGCCCTTGGAGGTGTTGGTCCTACAATGGTAATACAAGAGCTAAGACATGTTGGTCGAAGGGTGAGGCAAATAGAGAACAGGCAAACAATAGGGAGTGGTCAAACAGCAGCAAATGTGGGTTTGGTGATGATTTCATACGCCCTAGGCCATACTGGTAAGTGTTAGGCTGGTCAACCAAGTGGGTCATACATAATAGGTCGTATGGCAAGCAGTATGATCTATATGGCAAGTTGTACAGAGCAGAATGAAGGTCATTTGGGGAAGGGGGTGAGCCAGATCGTACAAATTATGATGGAGGTCAAACGGCAAGTGCTCCTTTGCATGGTCAAATGAGTCTTTTAATGCTTCCACTTTATCTTTTATTTGTGCGTTATCTTTTAGTTGGTCCACATCATCTTTTATTGCTGTGTTGTCTCTTAGTTGATCCATTTCATCATTGATTTTTACGTTATCTTGTTTTTGTTCGAACACATAATGGTTGAGCGAAACCAATGTTTCAAATCTTTTAATGTACAAAGTTTTTGATTGTTTGTGTGATTTTAAATAATGGACTTGATCAATCTCTTTATGTGGATCCTTTACATTGATCTTTGCTTTATTCATTACTCTATAATAATATGGATGCTTTTGACCCTTGCTCAATAAACTTTTAATTTAGAGCCATTGATCATGTCTTTGACCAGCTTCCCATCCAAGTATTCCAATTTGACTGCCCCGTTCTCGAAAATCTCTAAAATTTTTAATGGTCCTAGCCACAACACTTTGAACCTACCAGGCTTAATTCCATGCCTCCCATTATACTTCAGCACTAGAGCTCCAACTTTAAAGCTCATCCCTCAGAGGTGTTTACGTGCCAATACTTCTCTATTGTGTGACTTTTGTTGCCCATTGTGTCATCACCTGGTGTGTACTAAAATGGAATTAATAAGACACTAATACCAATACTAACAGTCTACAACTGTCACTTCAAACTGATTTTTCCCCACCTCGAGGTTTTCCAGGTCAAAAGTCTTGCATCCATTGTTGTGCCTGTTTTATGTTTATTGTTCTTGCAGTTAATTATTGTTCACATTCTGATTTCCGTATTGCAAGTTCTGCTTCATGTTCTAACAGCATACTACACTAATTCTAGGCCATCAATTTGCTTCAAGGAGTGACTGCTGCTCATTCTAGGGAGCTGAAAGTGGATTTACATCTCAAATTTGTCCCTCTTAGCAAAGTGCATGTAATGTCTGCTCTAATACCAATTACCCAGATTTCAATGGCGATCAGGTGGTCAAGACATTAAATTTTCTGTAATTAATTGCTTCCTCCTATAACACATCTATGTTCCAACTATTAAGTGTGTTGTCCACCTGATCACCATTCAAATCCATCAGTATTGGAAAACAGAAAACTTGTTTACATGTCAACCAAGAACTTGTCGTCAAGCATCAACTTCCTTCATCCATTCTTGTTTACAAAATTACAACTCTGCAGCTTACTGAAATCTCCAAAGGCCCACCTTCTGCCATGCAAAGCGTTTTTTTCTCCATCTATTTGTTGATCTCTCAATGGATGCACTTGACAACCTTTCCTTTGCTTCATGAAAGTCGTAAAAGAATTTTTCAAGCATGCATCATTGTCTTTGTGCCCTCTGTTTTTTTTTCCAAGAACATCTTCAATTTGTTAAACCACCAATTCTCAACATCATCTTTGCTAAAATCACTTGACCCCATGTAGAATCCACCCATTCATCCACGAGGATTTATTCTAGCAGATATAATAATTTTGAATAAGATGACAAAACCTCTTTGCTTCATTTTCTTGTGCACTACACCTATGCCCACCAGTAACCTGTACTGAATAAGTTTGGTTCAGATGTTTAAGACACTCATCTGCTCCATGGACAAACAAAAAACTTTCCATTGCAATCTTAAAAATAGAATAAAGACCAGATAATAATAAAGTGTGGTCACTTGCTTGTGCTAATTGTACTCTATAGCCCTAGCCTGCAGGTAATGCCCCCATAGACCAATGATAATTTCTTGTATGCCTTCCATCATTGTGTCCAGTTAACTTACTGCCTTCCATCTTTGTGTCCAGTTAACTTACAACTATAGAACTTGCCTAATTTTCATCAACAATCTCTTTTTGCCTTTCCTAGAATCACATATGAGATGTTTTGTGCCTTAGAAGCTTATTGTAAAATCTTCATTTTAGATAACCTAACATAGTCATCTTAATGGTATCGCATACTGATGCTTGGTGAAGATTGATCTATCTTTGTTTTTGGTTATATTAGGTTTCTTTTGATCATTAATTTATCATTTAACTTCCTGTCTGTATTACTTTATACGGAGACAAAGTTATATACATTGTTCTCATCTACTTTAGTCCTTTTTTCACCGCCTCTTTTGACTTCTCCCTCTAGGACATATGCAGGTATATCTGTAATAACTAACTGCTTGAAGAAAAGTTTTAAAAGTGTCCACTCTTAAATAAAATCTCCATTGCATTTGTATCTGCATATGGATAAATCTGTTGTGAGATGAAAAATGATATGAGAGGTTTTCCTCTAGATATTTATCTCCTTGTAATATCTGGAGGCATCAAGGATTTTAATACACCATCCGTCAACCTCTATTTAATAGCTAAAATAAAACATGGATGGATTTGTTTACGTTGAATGGTCATTTATTGTTAGCATCTTTCTTGTCTGTTGTTGCCTATTGGCAACTCTGAAGACTGAATCTATGTAGCTCCTTCAACCTAAAGAATAAAAATAGAGCTTAATATATCATTATACCTACAAGGGTAACCTAATCTAACCTACAAGACTACAACTCAAGTCAGGTCCAATTGGATAAAACTGCTTGTATGGAATCAAATGGCAGCCATAACTAAAATGTCTAAAACCCAATTTCAAGATCAACGATGTTAACAAGGACATTCAAATGAAAGATTTATATGAGTATGCAAATGCATATTTATAGAGTTCTTGCACACACCATCTGATGCCACTTTCAACATACCAAGACAGATGAACTTAATCACCAGCAAGCTCCCTCTAAAAACTAATAGCACCCAACTATTTAACAACAACTTAAAATGATTAGGATTATCCATAACACAAATACTAAAGTCCAGTGGACCGTAAAATAACGGCAAGGCTGGGCATGCTCCGTATTAAAACAGTCGAGATAATGCAATCTATACCCAGATGAGGCTGAGTCAAGTCCCACGAGAATCTTCATGGATTCTTAGCCAAACAGTAATCTTAAGTTTAACTATTCTGAATTTCCTGAACAAATGTACTTGAAAAAAACTTCAAGAAATATTGAGAAAAATCGTTCTTCAGAATATGAGAAAACTACAAACCCTAAATATTAACATTCTCATGCCTAAATACAAAAATAAGGCATAGTATTTTACTCGTTTTAAAATATCCTAGATATATAGGAAGCCCCGGATAATAGAAGAAATATCAGAAGGATCTGTCGCATTTGAAATCTTGTTCAAAAATTGATAGGGAACAGTGTTTTTATGCTAACTGTTATCCTCAATAAGCAACAAATTAAAAAACGGCAGGTTGAAAACAATGCATTACAGGATAAAATAGCTCCCAGGCCCTTACCTTTCGCAGTTTGTCCAGGAGGCCTGCCATTGGGGAAGATTAAATTCCTTCAAAAAAGACGAACTCCAATCTCTTGTTCCTCTGGATTGTTTTCATAAGTTCCTATTTTCAGAACTTTGTCTGCATTATGTTCTTGTGCGTAATGTAACGCAAATAAATCCCTCTGCATAATAAAATGAGAATTTTGATAACGGTTGGGAAAGGTTCTATGAGTGGTGTATTTTAATTTTGGATATGGAATTAAGGTCTATAATATTAGAGTGTATTTTGAATTTTTTATTATAATTTATAATTAAAGTTTAAGTTTTAATTTATTATACATTTTATAATATAATTAATTTTATTTTTTAGATATTTACAAGGTTATTATTGAGCCCCCAGTTTATACAGTAAAAGTTTTACAATGCTTTGTATGAAGCTAATCATAAGTAAAAACAATAACAAAAAGCCACTAAGGGTCAAGGCAAAGAACAATTAAAGAGCCCCATCTGAGACTCAGCATTACAACAATAGACCACAAAACCCAAAAAACCAGACATACCAAAAAATAAAAAACTAGCAAGGACACAGAACCACCAACTTAAATTGCAGCATCTGCAACGCCTTCCTCGTCTAAATCTGACAGCAGCACCAAATCACAATCACCCCCAATGCAATCCTCCTTCAATGCCACAACCACTTCCTTAACTGGGCCCAGTTGGTTGATACCCCTAGATGAGGATGGCCCAGAGAACATTATCGCCTCCATCGAGCCAAAGTTTGCAACCTCCACCAATGTCAAATTATACGAGGATGGTGCTTCCATCGTTCCTCACATCACCCATCTAACCAAATTCCTCACAGCCTCCACTCTCTTCTGCTCATGCCTATGACTGCGTAGTTGCATCAACTCTGAGATGGGAGTCTTCATCTGCAACATGGTTGACATTGAGACAAATTTACCTATCTTCATGTCTGGCAAAATGACCTTCTTGTGGAGATCCTCCATGAAATTAAGGAGAATCATGAATCTAGTTTCCAAAGCCCAAAATGCAGAGGCTAGGACTACTCCAAGGCCATCCCACCTCGAGAACGGAAAGGATGAGAGTGGATTCAAGTCATGCAGGAATATTTTCTTGACTAGGCCAATGCAACATTTAAAGTAGACACATAAAGCAACCACCTTCGCCACATCCTCTACGTCAAAGATTAAGAACATGAGATTTGAGGCAAATATAGTCATCACTTATGAGTTCACCTTGCTCTTGATCCCCTTAACTAGGAACTCTAGCCCCAAAACATCTGCTATCGCTTCATGCATTTCCTCAAAAGGCAGCTGCAAGATATGTCGAAGATCAACCTAGGAGATTGGTCCCTCAAAGGCCATCCCTTGTGCCTCACTAGCCCCATAGACGTACACAGTGACAATCGCAATGTCACTTGGGCTCTCCATTGCAAGCACCGCCAAACACAACACAACATTCCTGAATGCCACCCATGCACATACAGCCTAAAACACGAACAGCAATGGATTAAATACGGTGTGAAGGAAGCCTCTAGGTTCCCTTGTGCCATGGGGAGCCATCATGCACCCCAATTAAACACCATCCTCCATAAATGCCTTCCACCTCCCATATCACTTCACACACATTCTTGACATGCAAAGATTAAATGAGGCAAGTGAAGGCAATCCCAAAGCGTAAGCAACCACATCACTATGCTAACTAAAATAGCCATTTTGTAATTATTTTGTATAACAAGGCAATACAAAAAGATTATCGAACAATTTTCAACCATTCAATCAACGAAGCTGAAGGGAAATCCTCCCAAGTTTCCCTGATATTATCCATTCTGCATACCTCTGATTGATCAATGTCGTAGTTTGCTAGAAAGTTCATGGCCATATTCGCCCTCCGAAAGCAATGCTACCACTTAACTGTAGAGAAAGCTTCCAAGTTTTGCCATGTATTCTTTAAGATATTCTCAATATGCCACGATTTAGCCTCTCTTCTATCCAAGGCCGTGAGGATAACTTACGAATCGCCTTCCATAATCAGTTTCAGAATCCCACGTTGGATGGCCAATTCAACTCCACTCGCTAGAGCTTGAGCCTCTACTTTTTTATTAGACCCATCCTGGATTTTCTTAGATAAGGCTCTGATCATTAAACCACAATAGTCATGAATAATGTAGCCCACCCTAGAGGCACTAGGATTACCACGTGCTGCACCATCGAAATTAAGTATAAACCACCCTGCTGGAGGGGGAGACCATTCCCGCTTTCTACTTTTGGCCTTATTACTGATGACGATTGACCCATTAATGGGGGGATATAATCAATTTTATTATGAAAGGTCATAAAATACATTTTTTAAACTTATGATCAAAACTTAATCTTTGAAGTATCAATTGTTTTGGATTGGAATATCAATATTTGAATTTTACTTGTCAAGATGTGATTAGTTACTTTTAATTTTATAGACTAAATGTTGAACAAGTATTAGATACTACATGCACCACTACTAGTGCACTTTAATATTTATACACACCAATGTGTTACATCAATGAATCAAATTTGATTAAAAACCATGTTCCATTATTGGTAGGTGTACCACTACTAGGACCTTTCCCCTAGTCAAACTCATTAAAAACATTCGGTAATCAAACTCATTAAAAACATACTTTTCAAAATGAACTTTTCAATTGAAAAATATAACAAAGACCATCATGACAACAACATAAAAGACCCTAAGAGAGTGAGGACAAAACATAAAGGACCACTAAGTGATAGGATCAATTAAGCACAAGTTCGTCAAAGGTGGCGATGATCATTTAGCTTGTCACCCTAACCATTATCACTGTGAGAATCTGTTGTGTCAAGGATTGGCTCACACCTATCATTGTTTTAATTTTTAATTTTTTTTAGCATCCTTAACATCATGTGAGGTGGGATAAATTGTTATGCTTAATGGAGGAAAGTTTCCTTTGAGTGTTCCCACCCACTAGGGCCAATATCAGAATGACCAAAATTGTTGCCCCCATTGCTACGATTAAAAGATATCGTTAAGAATGTGGTGAGAAATTATATCAACTATGGGAGTGTCATCATTCATGACCCCTATGACCACAACCCTATAAAGGTGACTGATGGTAGGGGGAATCAAACAGTCCCTAGCTAACAACATATGAGGCACTTTCCCAATTATCCAAGATGGTTTACAAATGTTCTGCCTCTAGTCTCACTTTTTCATCATACATTTGAATCTAAAGCATAACATTAGAAATGAATAACATAGGTTGACTCAAAAATATGTAGTTGAATCCCAAAATCATATAACATAATTTGATGCACTGTGAAAAATGCCACATATATAAATACCAACACTTTGTTGACCTAAAATTGTACTTAATAATGGAAAAATATATCTAAAACTTGATGCACTGGTGAGACATGTTGATGACTCTTAGATACTTGTCAAGTCCACCTTCAACGATCATGCATGCAGAGAAGAGTAGGTTGTGCAAGAACCATGGTATGCACTATGTGATTTAAGATAAACATGTGTTTGATGAAGAAACAAGGTTGGGAAAGGAAACACAATGAAGGATGAGTTGACAAGTGGTAATCATCTAGATAAGGAGAATGTGGATTACACGGGATCAATCTAGGTTAGAAAAAGTATATGTCAAGAGGGCAAAAGAATATACCATTGCGTAAAACAAGCAAAAGGATTGAGAATGGAATATTTTAAGATGTGCAAATATTTTGCATGATAATTGGCAAAAGGAGTTGAGCTAATGACAACTAACAAGGGTTCAAGGGGTCCATGAATGCTCTAATAGAGACATTGGCCTCTCATTTGAGATATATGGGAGTGTGTTATGTTTTAGATCTTGAGAAGTCACACATTTGTAGATTTCGAGTCAAGTTTTCTCAAGAGAAGCTTGGAGCTAGTGTGGGAAGGGTTTGATTGTGTAAAGGTCGAACTCTAATGGTGATCATTGTAATGTGTATGCTTTGTAATGAAATGTATATAGATGTAAATATGTAAATGGAAGATGGATCATGTATGTGTGATGTATCTTGTTATAGTGTTAGTTGTTTAACTTGATGATGTTTATGTGATTTGTTTTTTTTATAAAAGATGATGCATGTGTTAGTATTTATATACTTTGTTCTCATAATGGGGTTCTTGATATTCTCTTATTGCACCTCGAGTAAGCACTTAAGTCCTTGGGCTTAAGTGATTTGCTAGCATAGTGAGTTGAGTGTCCTTCTATTTGTTGTGCATGATATAGCCTATGCAAATCTAGGAGAGATCAAGAAAAAACACAAGATTTTGGTTCCATTGTCAAAACCATGTTTGATCGGAGTTAGGAGATGGTAGTTGGCGATGGTAGGGCACATTTCTTTAGAGTGAGTGAAGGTCTAGTTTGAGGCTAAGTCATTAGAATTTACGAAGAATGTTGTTAAAAGTAAGGGTTTGGAACCCTAGAAGTGGCTGCAAGAAAACATCTAAAGTGATATTTATGAGATTTTCTTATGCGAGCAACTAAAACACCTTCATGCATGTTTAGTGGCCTATGTGGTGGGTTGAAGTCAAAACTTTGGTAAGAAGTATACTTGGATGGAAGACTGAGTAAAGCAATTGAAAAAATTGAATGAAAAATGGGCGATAATTGTGGATGTATGGTGGAGGGGCGCATTCAATAACTACTTGCTAGAATTTTCAATTTCAATGTACTTATGTCCAAAGGAGGCCAAAATGTGATATTGTGAGAGCCTAGAGGCTAGTTCATCAAGCAAATCCCTATCTGGATCAAAATTCTCATGGTTGATTAGGGAATCACATACATGAGGATGATTAGCTAAATGTGTCAGATTTTGGGGCTAGGCAAATTATGAGGATGAGCAAGTGGAAGTTCAGCAAGTTTGGTGAAGGAAAATATTTATGTTGAGATGGAATCTACTAATGAAAGGAATGAGTATAATAAAAGCAAAGAAAAGTTGATCATTGCAAAGGATCCCAGTAAGAAGGGATAGCCTAATGAATTTGATGTTGTTTGAGACCTATAAGAAGCGGGGAAGATTTAATTGGCTCGTGCAAGGGAAAAAGATGCTCGTGTGAGTTTGGTGACATATACATGTGATGAAAGCACATAGAGGCTAACCAAATAAGGCCAATCTTTAGTAATAGGTTTATTGGGTCGAAAACTCACTCATGGACACACTTTAAGCACATTTCTCAAACTTAATACATTTCAATGCACCATCTTTATTGCATTCAACAACATGTTACAAAGAACTAAATGCACACACTCGCTCACACTCTCGCACATGCCTATACAAGATTATTAAAATACATAAAGAAGATATAGACTCTCATACAATCCCTCATGAACTGAAATAACTCTCTATTGTGTTCTTGGAGAGTTATGCTCCTCTCTAACCCTCTCTCCTTTATTTTTCTTCTTGGAGCCTATATTTTCTTGGCATTTTTTTTTTTTTTTTAAAAATAAGTGATTCCTCTATCCTCTTGGAAAAAAATTCTAACTTCCCTAGTTTTTAGGAGCATCTCTTCAGTTTCCTTGGTCTTAGAAAAATTCACAAGATTCGTCAGTTTCAATTTCCTAGTTTTTTGCATAACACCATTGAAAATTACGTCCAAGATATCTAACAATTTTTAGTTTCCTTATTTTCTGCATGATGCCAATGACAACTTTATCCAAAACATTATGCTTACTTCAGGGGGAAAAATATTTGTGGAAATATTGTGCACATGTGGCACTACCAAAATATTTCAAAAATAATCTCATAGTATTTTTTGGCACTCCCTATATGCATACTCCAAGTTGACTATATGACTCTAGTACCACTTTTATATAGGACTTTGGAGTTGTTTGTATGACTCTGATGCCATTTTTGTGTGGTATTTTGGAGTTGCTTCAACTTTTTATAACTTTTGCATATAGACTCGAATTGAGATGATTTTTTATTGAAATTGCATAACTTTTCAAGGGGAATCCAAATATGCAATCACGTTCAGGTTTAGGGTGATCTCGATGACCATTTTAGCTCCCATCAACTTCTCCATGCCAAAACAACAAACAAACCAATAAAAACACACAAACACGCCACTCTATTTTTAATTGATGCAAAATTTCACGAACCTTTGGATGTTTTGTATCAACATAGGAAATTCCTTGAATGAAGAAGATCCATGGGAAGAAGATGGATGAATCTCACAATATGATGTTAAAGATGTTTTGAGAAGTGCAAGTTATAAAAAAAGCTTTGACTCTAACTCATTAGATGTTGAAACTCGAGCGTGACTAGATTTTGAAGAAGAAATTGATTTAGCTATGTTCGAAGCAAGGAGATTGGATCTACAAGGTAACAATGACATAATTCTGGAGGAAATTATATTTCAAAGTCTAATGGATAAAAGGAATGCATATGTAAGCATTAAGGCCACATAACTAAGCATAAGCATGAGTGTTGCATCGCCAATAAAAAGGATCATAGCACAAGGTCCACTGGCTTGGGTTAGTATTCTAATAGTATACCTGACAATTGTTAGTCAAGGAGGTGTTACATAAGGGAACATTGTACTGACTATAGTTGTAGAGAAGGGGGAACTAGTGGACTTAGGGGAAGTGTGGCATTAGGAAGCAACACACAACATCAACAATAATCGATAATTCTTATGACCATTTAGTACAAGATGTCACAAAAGTTACTTGAGTACAAGGGAATAGATGATGTCACAAATAACATTCACAAGTGTGAGATCATATGACACGCAAAGGGAGAAATTGCATTGAAAAAAAAGCAAACTAGATTATAACCACAATGTTAGATTGTGCGCATATGTGGTATCAAAAATTTGACCCAAACCAAACAATGGTTGACTTTGATTTATTGAAGGTCTTTTTGAAAGAAATTTATATACTTGATTTTGAGCAATAAAGCATATTTGTGTTGAATAAGATGAAGTGGCATGCAAGTGAGAGTGTGTGTGCATATGACATAGTTTTAAACATTCATGTCAAAATTGTTACATGACATCCACCCATAATAACATGCATAATGGTTTTTTGGAGGATTGTTGCTAGCTTTTAGAAGGTAGTTGGTGATGAAGAACATTGTTGATGCACGTGAAGCACTATATGTTGCGCTCAAAATTGAAGTGGCTGAGAACTTAGATATAGGGATAAACCTATTTTTGGAAGCACAAGTTTTTAAGATGGCAACACGATTGCAAAATCTATAAAAAAAAGTAGTGTGTATGAAGTATCAAAATTGTTATGGTGTACAAATTGTACATAGCATGGGCATACAAAGGGGAATCACCTAAAGCAAAAGGTACAAGTGGTGACATTGTCATGTGAAGTATGCAAAGGGATCATGACACATGCAACTATTGGTTGTTGTAACACACCAAGCAATTTAATGTCACGTGTTACTACAAAATATGTGATATGAATACTCGAGACACACAAAATTTTAGGGTGATCAATGAGATCAAGCAGGTGAGGGAGACAGGGGACCAAGCTACCATTACACTTCAACCACATAATCAAGGTGGTTATTAGAATCAAGGAAATTATAACCAAAATTCAAGGTGGAAGTTACTATCCAGACCAAGGTGATGGGAACATTCAAGACCAAGGGTGAGGTTATAATTAAGGTGGAAGATATTATACGCATAAAAGATGAGATATAAACAAAGGATGTGGGCCAATAACTTATTTTAAGTATGGTGAGGGCCACCACCAAAGAGATTATACAAACTACTTGACTTGTAGACATTAGAGGGGCAATCATAAGACGAAGGCTTGTGTCGAGTTATATCAAAATATCATACAAAAGGATCAACCATGGAAATTTACAAGCATGATTTAGATTGGGAATCTAGAAAGGACCTAGATACAAAGCAAATACATGCATGAGATGGTGGAGGTCCCAAGGTAAACATAACTACCAAGAGGGGATGGAAATAAGAGGTGTGTGAATGGTAAACCCATACCTAAAATGGAGAATGTGCAATGTAGATAGGGTGTTGGGAAGAATGCTTACCCATATGCACATGCAAAAAAATAAATCTTAAAGGATGCACAATAAATGATCAGGACTCTATAGGGTGAAGTGTAGACTAGATGTAAAATGAGGGAAAAGTGAAAGAAAGCCTAAATAGAATTCCTCGTCAGGATAGAGTCAAGGATATCATAAAACTTCATTTTTTGATAAAAATAGAAGAGGTAATGTCTTTGTTGTTGAAATTATGGATTCGATAAAGTGTGGGGAATGGACCAAAATTAGTTCAAGAAAGACCACAAGGAATGTGCTTTACGAAGAATACACAATATGATCAAGAATTAATCATTAATATCAAAATCAGTGATTAAGAAATGATTGATATGTTGATAGATACATGTTAAAAGGTGAATGTATTGACAAAAGAGGTATGGAAGCAGATGGGGAAATAATCATTGCAACCTTTGAGCAATTTTTTTTGCACATTGTAGATCTAGAAATATTAGGGTATCCTTTTCATCATTTTTTAAAGTGATAGAAATGGTTAAAGAAGATAACTATCTAATGTTGTCTTGAAGGTCGTGTTGTTATGACAACCAAGTTGATATGTACTTCAAGCAACAATATATGATCTTTGAAAATGGGGATATAAGAGTTGTGATTCCCTTGCATAATGAATATGGTGTGGTTGTTTAACCCTAAAATATTTTAGACGTGGGTATCTAGGGTTAAGAATATATAGATGACTAAGCACAAGGGTGATAAAAAAATCTATAACAGGGCAATTAATTTGTAAACTCAGATAAACAATATTCTAAATTTATAATATTGAGATATGCCAAAAATAAAAAAGTATAACTATTGATTGATATTGCAATAAATTGAAAACAAGAGTACACAGTTGGTCTACTATGTATATGCAGATCTGGTTGAAACATACTAGAATTAGAATGGATTAGGATCTTAGAATAGTCATCAAATTTTAGAATTTTACACTTTATGACATCATACCCTTATGTCACATTTGGACAGTTGTGTCAATGTTCGTATCTGAACTGGATGCATGTGTCTTTTATGGAATATTGACTAGATTTGGGTATGACCAACTGGAGCCTTATGGGTTTTATATCACCTTTCCTCTGATATATTCATATAGTACACACATGCTATCACTCTTTGTCAAATGATTAGACCCTAGTTTCCTCGCCCTTGGAGTGATTGTGGGAAAAATAGGGTAGTGAGAACATAGTGCCGAGTTTTCCCAATGACACCTTTATTAATGGGCATTGCCTACATAGCCAATACTCCCAAGAGGGCATAAAACTCATGTAGTTATCTCTTACGTGTTCACTTGTGTGTGAATAAGGAAATATGTGTTCCAAGCAAGTACATACAGTGACCTAGCTTGTAACTTAGGAAATATGGCTCATGGGATGCTCCTTTAGTGCTTTAGACTTGCAGGGATACTACTCCTATACTTGATACGAAAATAGAGATGAATAAGGCAGGTTTTCTCACTTGAATGCTTGATTGAGTGCTTCTTAGTAACTTGCCTTGCAAGTTCCCTATACTTGTTATGTGAGGAATGAATGAGAGTTGATCATGTATATATATTGATTCCTTTTGAAAATATCTTGCACTAAAGCACTTAAGTTGACCACAAGGATATGTTTCATTTGCAAATTGGATGGCTTTTGGGCATTGGACACTTAGTTGGAAAAGGGACACCTGCATTGATGTAGGCATTTGACTGGGATACAAGTGTCCAGGAAGCTAGAAAATAGGTACAGATCTAAAACTAGTAGAAAAAGATAATTATCAAGTTTAGAGCATTTTTCACATTATAAAAGGCATAATCATCAGAATCATAGTTGTTGGACTAATAGATAAGTAATTTTCCACAAAGAGATAGTGAACACGAGCCTTTTGATAGTGGGAAGGTTCGAGAACTAAAGGGTACGACCATGATAAGTCTTTTCTAAATGTACAAGATTGAGGTGTTATATATTTCAGATTTAGTGCCTATATTTGCGCCGCCCCCAACCCCCATCACCCCCCCCGCCCCATATTGAAATTATTAGTTTAAAGGAAAAGAAATGTGTACTTGGGTGTGTATAACACACGCTATCTTTGCATGAGCCCAAATCCACTATTTTGTTGGTGACTGACTTGCAACCAATAGCATGTTACAATATATAATCAATGTATGCAATGTGACATTGAAATAATTTGAAATGCTTGAAATTAAAGAGAGCAAGGTTAGGAGTACACATGTGTGTCAATGCAACCATCTTGCCTTTTGACAATTTGATTTGAAAAGATGATTTATTATGAAGCCTTGGAGCTAAGGTTAGGATAATTTGGAAACCTACAAGTACATACATATATAAGGACATTGGAGTACAACATGCTCCCAACCTTGGTGAAAGGTGAGTTGCCACATGACCATTGAGCTTATCTCAATCCTGCAACCCAATCATGCTTATAACCTAGTAAGTATGATTGATCCAACCAAATCACACTATATATCTGGTGAGGATGGATGATTTAATCACTCCATCTTATAAATCTGGTGAAGTTAGATGATTTAATCAAGTCTAAATTAAAAACTTGGTAAGATTAAGTGATTTAATCACCTCAACCTTGCCAAAAGGTGAACTAACTATTGCAATAAATTGAATCAAAAGTGCGTAAAATTCCATCTTGGGTATGATAACAATCAACAGTAGTATTTTAAATTTGAAAACTAATTTGATTTTGCAATTTTAGGTGGCCTTTGCAGGGCATGTTGTTGGGTTTATTTTTTTTATCTAAACTTTTACCTAAGGGCACTAAAGTAAATAGTTCCCAACAAGCTAATGTGATAGCATTTCAAGCAAGACTGAGCTCTTGCACGCTCACCCAAAGCACACAATAAGAAACTAGTTCCCATGGGTTGTGTCGCACAGTAATACATGTCATATATTGGTGCTTGATCATATACCTTAAATACTGACTAAACATAAAAAGAAATACACAGTTGTGGTTCACATTTCAATTACGTAAACAAACACAATTAAGCAGATAATTGACAAGAGATTTAGAGTATGTACTACACAAGTTTAGATAACATAGATTTTATTCATTATAACCACATATGAATTGCAAGCTAAAAAATATATGTATTGGTAACTCAATGATGCAGCTTAACTATCAACTGTAGTGCATTATCAATATTATAATAATTTCCATGATTTTGCTATTTACCACAATCAAATAATATATAATATTAATGCTCAAAAACATTACACATTACTACACAAGGGTATTTATACTTTGTTCTTCCTGACCAAGTTGTTACATTAACTACGACACTTCTAGTGACTAGCCAACAATCTCTAGTATGTTGAGAGTCGTGGCTATCAAATACTTATTTTTCTTATGGACACGGGCCTTTATGACCCTCTATTCATGTTTGGTGTTGGATTATTATTACCAATTGTCTTCCTTTGTGCGGGCCAGTGCCAAACTCATGTGTGATTAAAGTTTGTTCTATCCTTGATAATCGCTCCTTAACCATTTCTCACTTCCTTTGTGCTCCCCAAGTCTTTCGCTAATATACTAAGTCCTTCATTCTTGAGTTCTCCATTTGTTATGCCTCTCCTTTGACTGGGTCTTCTCGCACTATGATCTCTTGTACCATGGTCTTTTGCTCCATGGTCTTCCCATACCATGCTTATTCTGCACCGTGTTTGTTACATTCCATGCTTGTTCTGCACCATTACCAAAATACTTAGCCAAAAATTAGGGTCCAACATTACATCGCACTATGCGTTTAGTCCATCCTAAACTAAGCACCCATTTCGACCTCAACCAAAAACTCAAGACCAATTTGTTCGATATGCAGTCTGATACCTTCCCAATGTGATAAGGTGTCAAACAACTTTGTTATTATTTCTTCAATTACCACTTTCAACTATTTAGTCTCTTTGGGTTGATCAAAACACTCACTTGCCTTATTGACCAATTGTTTAAGGGATTTGGAAGCAACCTTTTGAACCTCTTCAAGTGCGGTGACCTCATTCACAACCTATCCTTAGAGCACTACAAAGTTAGAATTTATTTGTTGTCGATGCGTGTTTATTGTTTCTTCCATAGTTTTGACATCTTTAAATGCCTTAACGCACTCAATATGGTCTTTTATTAACAAGGCAACATCTACTAAATGCTGACACTAAAGATCTTCTTGGAGTCGAGCTTTCAAAATTTTATCAGGTTATGCCAACTTCTAAAAAATTCCATCTAGGATGGGAATCACCTCCCCAGCTCATTGCAAGGCATGGCTATATATCCCCACTGCTTCAACAAATTGTTTGGCTGCCCATATTATTTCATTTCTTAGTGTAGGTTGCTCCTTACACCACTCCACTAAGAGATCTACAATAATCTCTAGCTTATCAATAGCCTCACCCTCTAAAGGGGCCCCATATGGTAGAACCAGGTCGTGGCTTAGAATAAACTTACATAGATTCAATGTTTAACCTTTGTTTTTGTTGTGACTTCTAACTGGCATTTTAACTCAACTACTTCCTCTTCGAGTTTCTTCTGAGAGACAACTTCTTTATCAATAGTTCCACCACCCTACCATGTTTTTGTTTAGCTTGGTGTGCATTAGAATCTGCAAGCACATTTTTTTATGCTACTTCAAAGGTCATTTTCAAGAGTGTTACACTAGCTTGTATAGGATAAAGTTGTTGGGGATCGACCCAAAGAGATGGGGGAAACATCGTTGCTTCTGAATCTAATACCAGGCTATGGGGAGGCATCTCAAAATGGTGTTTCATTGTACATGTCCAGGAAGAATGACATCTCATTTTAGGTGTGTATAGTGGCATCCTCTGGTCAAAATGGGAATACAAATAAAGCAATTTGTCAGGAATGTCTGTTTGGTGTTGGGTGCGTAGGTCGATGGTTGCATCGAGCTTAGGTGGTTGGACCACTATATCAACAGGATGCTTCCCTTTTATGGGATCCCACTCAAGTATCTTGACATATATGTCTTGCTCCAAGGAAGTGGTGTTGATGTCCATGTCATTCAATTCTTCTGCTTCAATTCGATCCCTCTCTTCGTCAAGTGGATCTTCAATGTCCAACTGCACCTCTTCAAGGGTGGTCTCTTCTTGCACCAGGGAGGGTGTTTTCTCTGAGTTAGTCTTTTCTTGTTCTTTAGTTATCCCCATGGTTTCTCCTAGAAATTCTTCCAGTTATTCCCTGTCACCATCCTTAGGCTCTTTTACTCATTCCAATAGAATGGTTTGCATTGATGGCGCCGAGCCTTTTGGTTGACTTGTTGGTGGATCTCTTCTCAATGAAGCCTTTGGTGGTGACATCTTTGGTGTTAAAGCCCTAAGTGGTGAATCCCTTGGTGGTGAAGCTCTTGATGGTGGTGCTTGGGTAGTCCTTTGCCTTTTTAATGGTTCTAGTTGTGAATTTATGTTGGCATCATGCCCAGTATGCTTCTTTCTATTGAGTGGTCGTATTGAGGGAAGCTTCTCTCTTGTGCTTTGTGCTTCCTGAAGCTTTCTTTTTAGGTTTCAATATATAAAAGAGATTGTGAATTGAATGCCCAACCACAGTTGGATGAACCTTGATGTCAATTTTGTCTATCTTGTACTTTTCTTTTTATGGTTTCTTTCCAAGATATCCATACATTTTGCAGAGAGTGTGAATTTCTAAGTTAATTCATTTTGATTCAAGTGTTATTGACTGCACATCACATATGTGGTTGATCGAGTTTACAAAGTACCGCATTGTGAAAGTATAGGGCAGCTCCAACCAAGCAAAAATATCTCCATATGGGTCTGTCTTAATGCACATAAGAGAAAAGTATTGCTTGACAACAAATTTGGCTTATTCGCCAACTTGGGTGGGTAAGTCCTTTGGAATATACCATTCATTCCCAAAGGCTTCCATCATACCATCATACCACGACTTCATCTTGAGCTTAGAAGTTAGAACAATATAGCTAGGGCATGTGAACGCCTTGTAACGCTCTACAAGGGCCCTACTTTCAACCTTTTTAATTCTCCAAAAGTGTAATTAGGTACACCAATTTCATCGAACACCATTAAATAAAGGAATACACCCCACAAGAACCTATGGTTAGGTGTTTGGTGGGCCTTCTTCACATCTGTTACAATCTTATTAGAAAAATACACTACCTAGTTATACTTTAAACCCTCGGTAACCTAGTGAGCAACATATAGGTGGGCCATGTCCACCTCTTTCCATCTATCATTGTCGCCAACTTTGGTCATGATGATACATGCAACTCCTTGGAGGGTGGGATCTTGTAAGTTCTTTATATGCATGGTGTGGCCTTGTTTTTAGTATTTTAGCATTGTGGTGGACTTTTATAATTCCTTAAGACTTTTAAATCAAATTTAAGGTCTACGTCAAAGCATTGCAACGTTGATACCTTACTGATAGATATAAGCCTCATGCACACATGAAAGTAGAAATTTGATCGCCTCTATAGGCTTTCCAAAATAAGAGAGGTTAAAAAGTTAGAAGAGCCTTGTAGAGTCGAAGTAATTTAAGATTTTCAAATCGTAGACCAATTCACTCTTGGTGTTTTAGCACTCGACTCTGTAGTTGTTTTGGAGTTCAACCTCATTTCCAGGTTGGCGGTGGTTATAGTTAAAAATAGTACAAGTGGGCACATTTGATACCCAATTCTTCATACACAACAACATTTTTGGGTACTACATCTCCTCAATTAGCAAAGCTGGAGGTGGAGGTACTTGGGCTTTCTTCTTAGATTGGCATGCCATCCCTGCTCCTTTAGGTTGGCATAATGCATATCAAAAAGCAATAACATCCGTCAAGGAAGATGCATTGTTTTGAAATTGTTAGTTGCAAATTTTGTAAGTTCAAACTCGTAAATGTAATTCGTGCAAATGCACCGTGTCAATTTTGTAATTTCATGAGTCCTAATGGTACTTGGTGCAAAAAACACAATTGCACCTATGCCTTTTCAAGTCATGCAATTTCTCTTTTACACTCTTACACATGGTGTAATTACACCAACTCATTTTTACACCACTTAAGTGGTGTTTTTTTGTAAAATCACTTTTGCATCATCTAAAACATAAAAAAGGTGGTTACACACCATAACCACCTTTTCGCATTATAAATATGAGTGTTAGGTTCATTATAAGGGGCTTTTTAAAAAAAAGAACTCTAAGACATATTTTTAGAAGGCAAGATTGTATTACGACTCAACAAGGATCAATACAAAGGAGATTTGCAAACTGTGTTCAAATTCTCTTCACGAATTATGACTGTGTGTATGGTTCATTTGTATTCAAAACTATCATAATTGTTATCAATTAGTCTTAATGTGGAAATTACAATGTAGAATTTCTTTTGGAATCTATATTTGTTATTTCCACAAATGTGAAATCTTAGTGGAGTTTAGCCAATATTTTAATTGTGTTTTACAGGTAAATATGGGATGGTTGCCTTTGGTTTGCTATTAGTATCAGATAATTATCTCAATGTATGTTTTGCACTCGTAAGTGTGTAATTATGTCTTTACCACCTATTAAATGAGGAGAGATTTCCACAAGCACAATGTTTCTTCTTCTTGGGCTATTTTAGTGAATCTCCGTGTTAAGTCAAAAAGAATCATCCTTTGTTTTTTTGGGGGTTATTATGGTAGCTTATGTGTTTAACTGACTATAATAATCCCATTCTCTTTTTATTCATTTCTTTTCTCTATTTCCCACCATTCCCTTCATTCACCTCATTTCCTTTTTATCTTATTTTTGTACTTTCTGGTTAAAAGTATGAAACCCACATATAAAACATTTTTGTTATGAATAGTTATGAATAACTCTTTCCTTGCTTTCCCTTTTTGGATTTCAATAAAGGTAGCTCCTCCTGCTAATAGGAGAGAGATTTTGTCCCTACGTTGTTGACTAATGTAAGGACTTAGTTCCCACACAGTTGACTCAAAGTCACCAAATTTGTCCCCGTGACAAATTTTTGAGCCAACATTGCCATTCAAATTTGTAAGCCAAAATAACTCATTTTGAATGATCCACATAATGACTACATTATGCGTAAGCCATATTAATAATTGACATAATGATTATAGAAAATAATGAATTTGTTAATAAACATTCAAAGCCATATTAACATTTCCAAAACCAAATGGCACAATGTTAGTGAGGTATAAAAAACCATATGGCTCACAACCTTAGTGAGGTATAAAATACCTCCCCTATAAGTAGTGATGGCAGGCCAAGCATTGATGAAATAAATGCGAATGATTCAAACCTTACACAACCATTAAAACTTGTAAGTCAAAATAACTCATTCCAAATGATTCAAATATCGACTACTCTGAAATTAATTACTGTTTAAGAATGCGAGGAATGATGGCAAGTGAACAAACAAAATTATTTTATTTTCAACAAACATTCGAAGCCATATTAGCATTTTTTAAACGATTTGGGTCACAACCTTAGCAAGGTATTAAAAACCTCACTTGTATGCAATGATGGCAATCGACAACAAACAGTCATGCAACGACTGTTGTTCTTCCAACCATCTTTTCACCTAAACCCTCCATCTCCTCTTCCCTTCAACAACAACACACATGTAGTGTGATGGCCTGATAGGGACGAAGAGGGGACAAAGGTGCAAGAAGGTCGACTACATAGATAAACTACACTAAAATTAACTACAATTTAAGAATGCAAGGAATGATGGAAAGCAAAGAAACAAAATTATTTTATTTTCAACAAACATTCAAAGCCATATTAGCATTTTTAAATGATTTGGGTCACAACCTTAATGAGGTATAAAAAACCTCACCTATATGCAATGATGTCAATCCACGATAAACAGTCATGTAATGGTTGTTGCTCTTCCAATCATCTCATCACCCAAACCCTCCATCTCTTCCCTTCAACAACAATGTGCATGTAATGTGATGGCCCGATGGGGACGAAGGTGCGAGAAGGTTGGCTACACAAATCGACTACACTGAAATTAACTATAGTTTAAGAATGCAAGGAATGATGGGAAGCAAACAAACAAAACTATTTTATTTTTTAACAAACCTTTGAAGCCATATTAGCATTTTTTAAATGATTTGGGTTGTAACCTTAGTGAGGTATAAAAAACCTCCCCTATACATAGCCGACGACAAGTAGTTATGCAATAGTTGCTGCTCTTCCCATCATTTCATCTTCCAAACTCTCCATCCCCTCTACCCTTCAACAACAACACACATGTAATGTGACGGCCCGATGGGGACGAAGGTGTGAGAAGGTCGATGTAAAATAACACAGTGATTGACGAATTGAATGCATGGCAGTAGGTAATAATTGCAGGGTGGTGAGGTGTTAATGCCTTGTCACCTCGAACCAAGTGTATTCATTGCGTGGGCTGCACACTATCAACCGGAATTTAAATGCCCAACTTTTGGTGCCCACTTAGATTTTTGTGGGCGATGTTACAATCATCGATTGGTTAGACCTCCAAAATGACCCTTTACACGACAATCGAAACTACAGGGCGTACTCCTATATTAAATATTCAAAACTCAAAATAAAAAAAATCAACACACTAAACCATTCATCAACATCAATTTTATATATTGACGTGACCCAATTTAAACGTCACGTAAATGCAAAGTTAAAACGTACCACTATTAGATCTCATCCCTATTTCAAATACCAACCGCCTACCTATGCTTATAACCATCTATGTACCATACCCAATTTTTTTATTTTTTATTTATTTTTATTTTTTTTGGGTTTAATTGATATATATATATATGTGCGTTCCCATTCAAAAGCATCGTTTTCTGCATATTTCATTTTGACTTATCGAGAGGTTTTTACGAGCAGGGTTTTAGACCGTGAGCCACATGTGACCAGTGACATGTCAACGAGACTATGAACTGAGAAACCTTATAAAATCTTTGCCCTGGAGGGAGACTACGAACTGAGAGTACTTGTAAAATCTTTGCTCTGGAGGGAGACTACGAACTGAGATTCCTTATAAAATCTTTGCCCTGCATCCCTCCACACACATACAAAGCAAGTCCTGGAGTTATAAATCTTCAGTTGCAGAAACATATCAAACTAAAGAAATGAAATAACCTGAAGAGAAAAAAATTAAGATGGCATTGGCTGCTCTGAGGAGGCATTCGATTTACAGAGCTGCACACCAATCATATGCTCTTCTCTCATCGTTTTTCTCTTCACAACACAGGTAAAAAAGGTTTTTCCCCATAAAAATATTCCTTAAACACTTTAAACCCTACTAAAACCCTGTTTAATGTTTTTCATTGGTTTTTGAAATAGGAATGAATTACATGGACGAGAGCAGGGCTGCAATGTTTTGGGATCCATGGAAGCTAAGTGCACGAGGATTAGTTTTCCTTTTGTATTTTGCAATGGAGGGTGTCGAAGCATGTCAAGCGGCATAAGGAGCCGAGTCGAGAAGAGGATGAGGAGAGAAACTGGGAGGACTCTCAGAGAAATACGCAGAGCTAAAAAGTTGAGGAAGAAGCTCATGACTGAAGAGGAGCGCCTCATTTTTGGCCTCCGAAGGGTATTTTTTTAGTCTTATCTCTCTGTTGATTTTTTTTGTGATATGGTTTTTACTCAATTTCATTTTGTTGGGTATCTATTCGGGCAAAGTCATCCTGGGCTGCTACCCAACCCGATCCCATGTTGGTGTCTTGACCACTGGACTCAGAACCCTGTCGGGTTCAATTGGAACCAAACATACATCAATGGTTTTTCGACATACTTCTCTTTTTGATATGCTTTTTGTTCAATTTCATTTTGTGCGTACACTTCTTTTTTAATATGTTTTTAATTCAGTTTCATTTTGTTGGATTAGATGCCAGTTGCAGGGTTATCTATTCTACCACTATTCTTCTTTTCTGTAATATATTTTTTTAATTCAATTTCATTTTGTTGGCATAGATGGCAGGACTGAAGGTTATCTATTCTATCAATGTTGTCCTGCCAGGAACTAGAAAACTACGCAGTGCATTTGTATATGTATATATGCCTCATTGCTTTTATTCACCACTAATTTGGGTGTGACAGACCCAACTGGAATGGAACCCTGGCATGTGGTAAGAAACCCCATTAAACTCAACAGTGAACCATAGCACAGCTGGAAATTCATTTTCATTTACTCTATTTGAAAGTCTATATGGCCTGCTGCTGATTTACCTCTAAATTCTGAAAATCATTTCATAAGCTAAAAAACCATTTCCACTTTACCAAAACATTTGCCTCAAACTCCAAGAGAAGGGATGAGATCTTATTGAAACTTTTTGAGCAGTTTTTGGCCGTTTCTTGCATTGGAACTCAACTTATCAAATATTGATCATGTTCTCAACACTGTTTCCAAGAGTTTCTATAAGTTTTGATACGGATTCCAAGAGTTTCCAGAAGTTTCTGACATTTTCAATACTGTTTCCCAACCAATTCTCCAAACACTGCGGTTTCCTTAAGCAGTCTGCTCTAATGTGTCTGCCGTTTCCTGACCTAATTGTCCTTACTTCCAATACCGGTCTTCTGGAAATTTCCAATTATCCGTTTTCAATTCTTGGTGCAACACGATGATTTATAAAATTAATGTCTACTCAGGCCTATTATTATTTGGACCTCTTTATGCAGTCAGATAAACTTAATTTCATCACAGTTGGTCTGTTCTTGCACTGTGTAATTATTTTTGTGGCTATAAACATCATGCTAAAGACAGCAAGACATAGTCTATATTTATTATAGCAGTTTGAGATTGGAATAAACAGCTTTGTGGTGACACAAACCTAACAAATTGAGCACTTTCAGGACAAGGGCTATTAACTGGGGTACTTTCTGCAGAGTATTGCTTGTAGGAGTCCCGGGTGCCTGAAGACGAGCTTCTACTTGTCAGTTTTACTCCACTGAAGTCTGAGGCTCATGTTGCTTATGATGTTGTGTACCATATGTTTTAACTTTTGTGGGATATATTTCATAAGTAATATCTTTCTATTTTCCAACGTCTAGGTCTTTGACGACCTTCTTATCACCAGAGCACTGAACTCCTTGTCCTGTCCTTTTTTAATCACCACAATCCATGAACAAAGGACTTGGCCCACTACATTAGTGTTCTATCTTGTCCGCTCTGAGGGACATCTTTGTTACTTTGTCTACTGATTTCTAATTATCATTAACACGAGTGATTGAGAATGAAGCCATTATTGATGCCTACTGTAATATACCCAGGTAGGAGTATACATTATATATTGAGGGTAGAATAGTAGTAGAATGAATAGTAGTTAATATAAGGAATAGTAATAATAATACCACATTCATATAAATGAAGAGTGAAATAGTTTAGAATAGTATAAATAAGAGGGCATAGGCTAGTGTTAAGGCATCCAAGCAAATATCAATTCAATTAGAACATGGCTCTAATAAGGAGGTAACCCCCTCGAAGTGGCAAGTGATTGTGGAGTTATTCCTTCCTGCCAAAAATGAATATTATAATTAATGTTATAATATATGTAATTAGTCTGTTTATGAGTTTAGAGGTTTTTAATATTTGGTATTAGAGCTCTTTCCAAGGCCATTTCTGTACTTTTTTTTGGGTAGGAGGTTGTGCAAGTAGGGGTTTGTAGTTTTGTTGACTGTATGCTCTCATCTTGCTTTCGGGATCTTGGTGATCAGAAAATGGATAAAAATTGAGTTGGAGAAAATATTTTTTATGAAGTTAGTTTTGGAAGTATAAGTTGTTAGAATTATAGAGGTATTGTGGTGAGTGTTTTTTATTGCAGGCACATTTTGGAGCTTCATGAAGCAAGTCTAAGAAGTGCAAATTTTAATTTTTTCCATAAAAAAACATGACTGTTCTTTTGTATACAGCTCTCCAACCATAAGCAATAGTTTCAAGTTTTAAATTTCATTAAGTATTGTAGAAGTAATTGTAGTTTTACTAACTGCTACTATGTGTTAAAAAAAAAATCAATTTCTATGGAAGTTTGTGTAAGGATGCATTTTCTGTTGAAGCCGACATCCAATCAATTGTAACATTTTATCTGGAGCATTAATTCAACTTCGTCAAACTAGCACAGTTAGAGAATATCGGATAAAGTTTAACAAATTCGTCAATCTATTTGACGTCCTATCTGATGATTTCTACTGAAGATGCTTTATTAATGGACTTCAAGATGAGATTAGAGTAGAGATTATAATGTTCCAACCTCAATCCCTGATGGAAGCACGAGGCTTAACCATGCTTGCAGAAGATCACATCACTTGGACTCGTTGCCAGTCCCATTTGGCTGCACCTCAACAGAGCCCTGTAGAGCCTGTGCAAGCAACAGAGGTGCCCAAACAAGCACTAGAAGCGCTCCAGCCACCTGCTTCAGAAACATATGAGGAGGCTGTAGTCTCATATTTGAATGCACCTCGAACACCTCCAGTGGAGCTTGATATGCCACCAACAACACCCAAGTTGACACCCGTCGCCCCCGAGCAGGCTTCATAAGCGCTTGAGCAGGCCCTTGAGAATGCATATGATGAAGAAATAACTGCATGGCTTGATTTGGAGGAAGTTTCTAGCGACTGGTATGAGGATATATTTCACTTAGATGAGAGTAATTTCTTTAGTCTTCTCCTTTCAGAGTTTTCCACTTCTCCGGCTACATCTTTTCTTCTTCACTTAGGCGATTCCACATTATCTTGCATGGTCCAGAGTATCCATGATCGCATTTCCATTGATGTTCTTTTCCCCATCACCTTTGAACAACCACCTCATGTTATTGTGATTTCGTTCACATTGTTGTTGTACATGACCATATCCAAACACAAGCAGAAGTGGAAGCAAAAAAGGACGCATGGTCGTGTCTCCATCTGGTCCTCGACATATTTTTGATATGTAATTCTTATCATGTTTCGAGGACGAAACATGTCAAGGGGGATGAAATGTAATATACCTAGGTAGGGGTATATATTGTATCTTGGGGGTAGAATAGTAGCATAATGAATAGTAGTGAATAGTATGATACTACCACATTCATAGAAATGAAGAGTGAGATAGTTTAGAATAGTATAAATAAGAGGGCACAGGCTAGTGTTAAGGCATTCAAGCAAATATCAATTCAATTAGAGTGTTGCTCTGATAAAGAGGTAGTCCCCTCGAAGTGGCAACAACATCTAAGCTTGGATGCATATGCTTTGTAAGTCATCCTTTTAGCTAGTTGTAATTATTGCACATGTATGGGAACTAGTAGTTTTCTTGATAAATTAGTTTATATTTATGAGTTTAGAGGTTCTTAACACCTACCCATAATGGCATGAAAGTGGCTCTGATATCACAGTTATGTTCTTGACCAAATAATATGTATAAAGATAACTTCAATCTGGTGTTATAATTGAAAACATACAACCAAAATCTGAAACTGAAATTGGATTTTGTGATTCAGATCTTAGAATATTTGAAAATGAAGAACATAATTGGAATAGTTGGGAAATCCTTGTGAAATATCCCAACTAGGATATTGACCTCCAAACTGAAAACTAACTTAATTTTTCTTCTCTATAATCCCACAAAATCAAAATTCATAACAGATTTGTTTGAGCATGAATAAGTATGAAAACCAATATAATAGATCACAAAATATTCACCAACATATGCCAAAATTCTGATATACAAATATCTAGTTTGCTGCTAAAAAATCAGAATTGTCTCATGATACAAATACACAATGAAATCGTCTCCAAACTTATCATCCAGATTTATTCTAACTTGCTGTTGTTACAAATTACACTTGCATACATACCAAAATCATCATGAAATTGAGCTATGAAACCTTCAAACCCTAGATGAACAATAGAGCTGATTGTTGGTATAAAAATCTGATGTCAAGTTACCTCCAATGTTGTGCAAATCAAATCTGCAACTTTGCTGTAGCAAAATCAAATTATATTCAAATCCTAACTGCCAACAACTCCACAATTCACCTCCCACTATCACCCCAATGATCCTCTAATGATGGCGAACTAATTTTTTGGGGTAAAACCCTAATCAAATCTGTTCATAAACTGCCCTTGAACAGGTCTGAAATCTGAATATAAAATCTGCAATTGGTCTTCTCAAAATGGTGCTCTAGTCAAGGTTGAAACCCTAGACTCAAACAATAACAAAATCCCCTTCAAATCCGATTTGCAACATCTGATTATAAATTGCTGCACCTGAGTAAATAGCAAACTAGGGTAGATCTTTTCACTACCAAAAAGTGCTTTGCTAGCTAGGGTAGATCTTTCGCTACCAAAACTAGGGTTCTTATAGAATTTCACCTCCACAGGGAAAGAAAATAAGCCAAAAGCTCCAACACAAGATAACATATGTCAACAATGAAAATCTTCCCGCCCCGCCCCCACCAAACCTCCTTTTATACTTTTCCCATTCTATTTTCCCATTGAGTTGCTCCATGTGGGATTAAAAAAAATAAATAAAAAGTTACCTTTCATGTATAACATATCACTTAAGTGACCCCAACGAAGAATTATTCATCTAACATGATTTTTACCATTTTCGATGTTGGAACTCATATCCAATAGCCTCCAACGTCTCTAGCCCCTTGGATATGACCAAGGTTAACACTGAATAGACCTCCTAGGCCTCCTGTGTAGGAATGGGGACATTACAGTCCACCTTTCCCAAAAATTGCTTGTCCTCAAGTAATGCCAAGGAATCCACAATAACAACCGAATGAAAACAATTGAACCCAAGTGTAATCCTAGGGTCCCAAGTCAATCTCTACAAATGTCCACCATGTTGTCGCTTCACTACTCTGATAAAAATTGTAAAACCATTGTGCCGCAACAACACTCTCCTCTCCTGAAACTCCTAGAAGTAATTATCACCAGATCCCAAACTGAAACACCGGTGAGGGCTGAAATTCATGCCATGAAACAACTCCTGCTGAGACATCCCATTAAAGTCCATAACTGCAATCCCTGTATCGAACTTGACCCTGGGCAACAAGAAAGAAAGTCTGCTCAACTCAAAAACAAAACTCTCTCCAAAAAGAAGTAGACCAATCACTGTCACAACTATGAAATCTGCGAACCAAGGAATGCCTCTACTGTCATCAGCTGTAATCATAACATTGACACTTAATCTCCAAGTGTTGAAAGAAAGGTTCCGAACACACCGACACACCCAAATCACTGCAATCAATAAAGCATCGTCTGACGATTCGCACATCATCTCCATAAAACATCTGCAATGCCTGTCACTCACCAGGGTGGAAACAATAAATAGATGAACTGTGCCTGGAAAAACTCCCCTAACCATGTGCCCTAAAACCTGCCAAAACTCGAAATCAATCTTTTCACAAAAGGATATCACCATAACCAATGTGGAGATGTAAGGGCAGCGGTAACCAAACTGGAATCCTACTAAAAACATAGGAGAGATGAGTATAGAAGTAATTATAGAGTCTTCTCCTATGATCAAATCATCTCTGGCAACCAACTCCAACCACCAAATACTCCGCTGCTGGTCTGAAAAGACAAACCAACACATCTGCAGGTAAAGAGCTGAAGTCATGTGTAGGCTGATTGGGAAGTGGACAGCGGTGCTAACACTCACTGTTATGACTCCAAGAGCCTCTGAAAGATGAATCATACCATGCAGAAACTCATTGTCCTGAACCCACACTGAGAGTGAACTATCAAAGTTTACATTACAAACCTTCATAAGATGAACTCTCTGAGTTAGGAAGGTCTGAAGTAAACAATAACGACTGCTGTCCAAAACTGAAATCAGTGAGGTACAATCTGATTTTAGTGCTCTAAACATGCGTGAAAAACATCGTACAGTGCCAAAACAACTCAGAAGTGCTTGGAAAACAACTCCAAGCAATCACCAACTAAAAATCCTCACTACCTCGACAAAGAATAGTGTGCCAACTCCCCTGAATGAGAGCAAACCATGATGTAAAGTGGCTGACCTTCAACCAATCAGCAATCTCCAAACTGAAATTCTGATTCATTCTTTGCCAAGTGACATCCCCAAGAGTGATCATTCGTTCAATGCTCCAATCCTCACTTAGAATCTTTCCCCAATACAAATGTAGATGAAGCAATGGAATCACATAGTGGCTGGTAAGGGAAAAATATATTTAAGTCTGAAATTTTGATCCTTATCACTCCAAAGGTCACTCTTATGATTCCCAATATTCCTTGTCAATTCTTGTTGAGAACCCCAAGCATGTATATCCAACCAAGAAAAATCTCTAAGGATCAATACATACCATGAAGGACATGCATCTCCAACTACATATGAAAAGCATGCAATACTACTCATCAACTTAGTTAAGGTATGAAATGTCACATTTGTTGGCCAACTCCAAAACTCAAGACCAAACCTCATGCAAGAATGAAGCAACTCATAATGAATACCAACAAGGAAATGATCCTCAACTGAAATCATTAATTTGCATATGCAAGTTACCTTCCAATTCCTCATGTAGTAAGGAATGATGATGCCTCCTAGTGTCATCTCATTCCAAATGCAAAATTCATCTGTCTCCTCATTTGCACATGTCATATCCGGTGGTCTCCTAGGAGGGTAACCAAACTCCTCATAAAGCTCATCAATCTGAATTTTTGATTCTTGAAGGGCCAATTGAGTGCTCTTCAAAGGATCCTTGGTAACTTTGAGCTTATAGGTGAGCTTATCAACTTCCTCTTCTTTCCCCATTAGCGCCTCAAAATAATCTCATCGAGCATGAGAAGATGATCCCTATCTGAAAGTAGGTGTAGGTAATTAGATTTCATTACCACCAATGCTTCTCTAAGTGCCTGAAAGTCTGCAAGGGAAAATTCTTCTTCAAGGCTCTTATGTGTCCCTAGAGCCCTCCAACAATAATTTGCCATTAACCTATGAGTATCATCAAAATGGTTTATGGCTGCAATAATCATGTCTTCATTTACCTTCAATTGCCCTGCCAAATGATAGAACTCTTGAGACCTAACATCTTCATATAAATTTTCTGATTTATGATCAGCACCATGCTTTTCAAAATTAGCTTCCTTCATGCATAACTCCTAAGAAGTTAGATCAGCATCAAGAGGAAATTTATCCATCACCAACTCTTTATCATGATTAGGTGCTAACACATCCGGATCATCATAAGCATCATCACTAAGATAAGATGTTGGATCATCAACATTGGCTAATTGGAAAACATCACCATATATGCTATCAACTTGCTCATCATATGCACTAGTGTAATCCATCTCATAGGATAGCTCTAATGATGTGTTAAAGGCTGCTGTTTTGTCAATCCCATTGCACACATCCTCAACATGAATAGATGCATGCACTTCTAAGGAGTCATCTTGGGGTTTTGTCAAACATCCATGACGAGGTATGGCATTCTCGTCATTAACCACTACTGATTTGAACCCCTCTTCTTCCACCTGCTCTTCATAAAAAAAGTAGGGCTTCAGCTTACCCTCACATTGTTTGATAATACTGTGTACCAAGTTATAAGTAGCTGTAGAAGTACCCTGTTCTTGTTTCAGAACAACTAATAACAAAGATAAGATAGGCTGGGAAATATCATCACTTTCATTAATAATTAAAGCCATAATGATTCTCATATAATCATAAATAGATTTGTCATGGTCTTCACTGATAGAGTCTAGAAAATGATGGATCATTTGAATAATAAGATCATCATAATCATAATCAATCATGATAATACATGATCTCACCTTTGCCATCAATTCTAAAACCTTAGCCCTCTTTCCAAAGGTAGGGCTTTTGACATCATGTAGCCCATGAAAGCTCTCCACAATCAGCTGAAGTATTTCCCTCATAATGTCATTATCATAAGGTGCTTCAGGGGCTGTAATTCTTATGACTTTACTAATGCAAGTGACAACTACAAGTCTTACCTCTTCATCCTGATGTCTCATAAGCTCTGGCTTAACCAAAGAGTGCACCAATGGAGTCATAGCTTGACACATCAATTGAGAAGGTAATTGATCAACCTTGCATAGACAATTCCTTGCTTCCTCCAATGTGCTGAGAAGAACTTTTGATTAAGGTAAGTGTTCTAGCTTCTTACCTATAAGTTTCAGCGTCTTTTGAAAGACTCTGGCAGCCTCCTATTTTTTCCACCATGTATTTAATCTTTTTTCAATATCAATCTGATTTTGCTTCATAGATTCAAGCAAAGAGTTCATTTGATCACTGGGAGTAGCCATGATGCTCAATAAAATAACCAACACCCTGCTGCAACTGAAAAGACTGAGTGCTGGCCACTCACCAAAGCAAACAATTAGAAACCATGTTTCTGATCAGAATTGTCTGGTATAAAGATTTGGTGTCTGTCAGAATCAATGACTCTGATACCACTGAAATATCCCAACTATGATATTGACCTCCAAACTGAAAACCAACTTAATTTTTTTTCTCTATAATCTTGCAACTTATATTTCTGATTGAAACCTTAGGTCTGATATGGAATTCTGAGTATATCCATGCATTAATAACAGCATCGAATCATCCCCATAAAATCAAAATTCATAACAGATTTGTTTGAGCATGAATAAGTATGAAAACCACTATAATATATCACCAAAATATTCACCAACATATGCCAAAATTCTGATATACAGACATCTAGTTTGCTGCTAAAAAATCAAAATTGTTTCATGATGCAATTACACAATGAAATCGTCTCCAAACTTATCCAGATTTATTCTAACTTGCTGTTGTTATAAATTACACTTGCATATATACCAAAATCATCATGAAATTGAGCTATGAAACCTTCAAACCCTAGATGAGCAATAGAGCTGATTGCTGGTATAAAAATCTGATGTCAAGTTACCTCCAATCTTGTGCAAATCAAATCTGCAACTCTGCAATAGCCAAATCAGATTATATTCAACCCTAGCTGCCAACAACTACACAATTCACCTCCCAATATCACTCCAGTGATCCTCTAATGATGGTGAACTAATTTTTTTGGGTGAAACCCTAATCAAATCTGCCCATAAACTGCCCTTGAACAGGTCTGAAATCTGAATATAAAATCTACAATTGATCTTCTCAAAATGGTTCTCTAGTCAAGGTTGAAACCCTAGACTCAAGCAATGACAAAATCTCCTTCAAATCCGATTTGCAAAATCTGATTCTAAATTGCTGCCCCTGAGTAAATAGCAACTAGGGTAGATCTTTTCACTACCGAAGAGTGCTATGCTAGCTAGGGTAGATCTGTCGCTACCGAAACTAGGGTTCTTGTAGAATTTCACCTCGACAGGCAAAGAAAATAAGCTAAAAGCTACAACACAAGATAGCATATGTCAACAATGAAAATCTTTCGCCCCCAAACCTCCTTTTATACTTTTCCCATTCTATTTTCCCATTGAGTTGCTCCATGTGGGATTAAAAAAAATAATAAAGTTACTTTTCATGTATAACATATCACTTGAGTGACCCCAACGAAGAATTATAACATAAAGTTCACTTAACTGACCCCAACGAAGAAATAGAACATAAAGTTCACTTAAGTGATCCCAACGAAGAAATAGAACATAAAGTTCCATCTAACATGATTTTTACCATTTTCGATGTCGGAATTCATATACAATGCCTCCAACGTCTCTAGCCCCTTGGATATGACCAAGACTAAGACTGAATAGACCTCCTAGGCCTCCTATGTAGGAATGGGGACATTACACCTTGAAACAAAACATTCATTAATATTAAATAGCTGTTCACACAATAAATAAGATGAACGAGTAACTATCATGAGAAGGCACGGATGCTAATTTAGACCAACACCTAAGATACTCAAACAGCAGTGTTGCACTGAGCTGGGTTTTTAGTGTTTTACTGACTACCTGCACCAACATTCCCCAAAACATCCCTAAACTAAGGCGTAAAAGTCTGTTTGGAGCTTAACATGCCCCCTCTTTTCGTCTTCTGCATTGGGGATGAATGATATTATGCAGCAAATCTTATTGTATTTTTTATATTTACCTTGATATCCCCAAGTTATCTTAGTCTATGGCTGCCATCAATCATTTCTTCCTCCTAATTCCTATACTAGCCTCTATAACACAAAAACTGGGATCCCTAATTAATATCCTCCATTGCTGGACATGAATGCTGGTGTGTACTCTTCTCCTGGGAAGGGTGCCATAGTCTTTGGAGATCCTACCAATTTTCTTTTTTTCACTGGTAGGTTTGTTCTATTCATTGCAGGATCAAAAGAAAGTGTAACAAAAAAGAAAACAATTTGTAACTCCAATGCCATCATAGCACCCAGATTTCAATCAGGTTCATGTAAGATTTGTCTGATAAATTTTGTAGTCAGGAATCAACTGTTTGGCATGGCTCTTATGCATATAAATAACAACACAGTATGGCATAGAGTTGGCTCTCTTCTCCCAACTTATCATTTTTTACATATTTAGACAATATGAAGTATCTATTTGCTAAATGTCATTCTCCTCCTTTTGGTTACTTTAATCACAATCTATTTTTAGTATGAAAGGAATTGTGCTTATGTTTATATCTGTAATTCTTCTTCTATCAATGGTCTCGGTGGTACAAATTATATGCTAAAACTTTCTTGTTTGAACCAATATCCCTTTCAACTAAGCACTAAGACTCCAAATTGGAGAGAATTTTCTCACTGAGAATGTCTAGAATTTATGCAGAACCTTCCATCAGGAAAATCAAATACATTAATGAACTGCAGATCAAGTTCCTAATATGGGAAATCGGGAGCTGGAATACAATATAAACATTTTCCACACAACCTTCATCCATTGTTTCTCCCAAGCTTCTTGTAGTAGGTTGGTGTAAGGACATTTCTAGTGTTATCGAAAATATTTTAGCAGAATGCATAAGTGAAGAGGTTCAACATATATTCCATACAAATATGAGGAGATTTGACATATATTCCATACAAAATATTAGGAGATTTGACATATATTCCATACAGAATATTAGAAATGTTTACAGAGAAGGTAAAAATCCTTGTATTGCTATGCCATTTGGAGGGGCAACCTCAAATTACAATAGTTCAAGCCAGTTGTTTGTTGTAAAACCTCTGCTTACCAATTGAAATAAAACACAGTTGCCAACTTGAAAAGGAGGTATTAAATGACAGTCATGGCGCGCCTTGAATTTGGCCAGAACTGGGTGGAAAATGTTCTTAATTTGGGCATGAAGTTTGGCCAAATTGTGTGTGAAGGAAGAAGCTTTTATTTGCTTCCTCTGTTGGTGGGACATATGTAGAGAGGGACGAGCCAGCGGAATCTCATAACATGCTAAATGTTGGAAGCCATAATTGAGCTTGGCTTGTGACAAGGCCTTTCCATGATAAGCCACCCGATGTCCTCCTTGCTTAAGTATTGTGCCTATGGTAAATTGGGAATCTTCAATCTCAATCTCGAATGGTGGTTGTAAGACAAGGCAGAGCAAGCACCAGAGTAGAGCAAGGAGCTTCCACAAGATATTTATCATTTGATTATTGTGGTAGGATCATGTCCAGATCATCTTCCATATCTTCCTGAATGATACCAATAGTAATATATTCCTGCTAATTGACTCGTTTAAGTGCTGACTTACAAGATAGCAAAGGACTAGTTGAAGAAGAAGTGAATTTATACAATCTTGAATCTATTATCCTTGAGTAGTTGGTAGTTCCTATGGAAGCCATCAGTGATTTTCTTGTGATCATATGATAAGGGGATCTAAGTATTAGATTGCAGCAATCAAGTGGAGTGACATGACAATCAATTGTACCTTGAATGGCTTAATGGAAAATATGACAAAACACTTGCAAGACACAAGGGTTGAATGTCCCTCTTGCTTGACTTGCCCCAAGTGGTATGGGCGTGGATTTGTCGTACTGGGAAACTGAAGATGGTCCGCTAGCTTTTGTGAAATCAAGGTCCCTAGGCTACCATTGTCAAGCTCCACCTATCTGTCTTGGACTTGACAATTATGATTGAATAGAGCTTCCCTATTGTTGGCAGAATAATCATCGACCATGAGGATATGTTGAGTATTAGAACTGTGGGGGTTGGATATTTGAATCTTTGAATTTTAGGCAGTAACTGTTGCTCGGATAGAAGGGCATTTGCCTACTTTAATTGTAGGATGCGCCATTCTTTTGTGGGTTGTCCAGTGCTCTTCTGATGAGCACAAAATCTGCTTGTTCAGATTCCCAGATGGACACAAAATTCTTCTATGGAGTGTCCAATTTGCTTGTGATAAGTACAAATCATCTTGTTCTGAAGGAGCCAAACCTTTAATGGAGCCTCTGTAGGAAGAAGTCCAAATCTTTTGAGGATGAGTTGGCAGGGTTAGAGCTGGAAAGGCTAGAAGATGAAAAAGATTGATTGGGCTTCTAAGGTCCCTTTTGTTGGTTGCCTTCCATGTTTAAAGCAAGCTACAAAACAGGCTCCAAAGAAGTGACGGTGAAAGCTCTATTTGAAGATGAGAAAACAGTTTTAAGCCAAACTTGATTCAAGGGATGCCAACAGGTTCCTGTACCTCTAATTTGATAGAGGGGTGATTGAAATGATCAAAGTACTATTGTACCGACTGTCCAGATGCTTGAGGATATAAAGTCAGCGTGCCAAAAACCTGAAGGGATACAAGCACTACCCGATAGTCTCTTTGAAAACTGCCCAATTGTCAATGGTGGGTTCCATTGTTGTGACAATAAGTTAGACATGAAACTGGCACCCTATGAGAGCTTGATCACTTGTATGAACTTCGTTAACTGTAATGTGTTGTGGTCCTATGAGCGCTGCTAGATGCTTGAATATGCCTCCAGACTGGAAATCGAAGCATCCAGTTTGTCCCATTGATTGTGCCATCAAAATGAGTAATGGATATCTCAGTATCCAACTTGAAAGCAAGTCAGGAAATCAAGATGGTCAATGAAATAACACTGGTGGCCTGATGTTGTTCCATGAGTTGTTGGAACACGCTCTTCATTTTCTGCAAAAGTTTGATTTGAAGTTCATTTTGTTGTTATTGCTGGTCATGCAGCTCGTGCACAAGGAGCTGGACCAAGATGGGATTCTGTGTTACATTTGAGGGCCTTTCTGAACTGCCATAAAGATCCATGACAATAGAAGTACAAAACAATGTTTAGAGGAAATACATGAAAGAAAGGTGCGACACAAAAGGTACTCTTTTATGTTTTTTTTTCCTTGCTTTTTTTAAGGAGATAAAAATAACTGAAAATAGCGGAAGGAAAATATGATCAGACTAATAAAATCTAACCCCCTTCAAAATCTCAGCTCAACCTAGAAAAAATTGTTCTTTGGAGAAAATCATGAGGCCATCAGAAGTACTGTACGGAAGTGGAAATTGAACTTGTTACTAAAGGAAAAAATGATGTCCACAGCGAGATCTTTCTGTTGGTGAAATTTCAGGCCCAAAAGACAACTTTGATTCTGAGAGGCATCCCAAGGTCATACAAAAATGCTGTACAGAGGTTTAACCCAATTCTGCTGGAGGACAGAATGATCTACATGCTCAGATCTACCTTATGGCGAAAATTTAGGATGGACAGAGGAATTTGATCCCAACATGCTCCTCAAGGTTTGGAGTCAGGCAATTTTGGAAGGGAATAATAATTCGAAGAGAACCAGAAGTACAGAATTCCCTCTGATACACATTGATATATCTCTTAGAACTATAGCATAAATTAAGAAAGGAACACGCACAAAGACAACAGAGAGAATAAGAGATTGTTGCCAAAACTTTATGTTTACACTCTTCATTAGTATGGAGCAACGTTACCGGTTCGTGGCTTTTGGGCTGCGTTGGACACCCAGGTTCGAACCGGGTTCGGTTCGCTGCCCCAATGCTCAGGGTTCGTCCCTGGGCACCCGGGTGCGCCTTGGGTTCTTCTGGGACGAACCCTGGGCGTTGGGACAGAGAACCAGCGGTCAAAAACACATTTTTTCATTTTTTTTTCCATTTTTAGTGGCTCGGCTATGAACCCTTAAAAGGAAATATCTGAAAGAAGATAGAAAATAACTTAACTTGAAGCGGTAATTGAGGATTTGGAAGACACTGGCCAGGGCCAGTCAACTGATTTTCAGAACAGATGGCCAATTTGCAATCGAATACATAATGCAATCCACATCCATCAACGACATTCAATCAGGAAATCATAAGCTAGATGTTGACATCTTTCATTGTCTTGATTCTTCATATATAAGATGTGGCATTTCAAAGCTAATCTGTCAACTGAAATTACTTTGATTTAAGTGGGCACACTAGGGATTACATGTGGATTAGTAATGTATAAATCATAAAGTTCAAACAATTATACAAACACCTAGAACCTGTACCTTCTAAGGGTTCATAGCTGAGTCACTAAAATTATGAGTCATTATTAGTGACTTTAAGATAACATTTAAGTTTTAAGACTTTTAAGTTTGATGTATTGAATTACAGCCACAGGATAATATCATAATTATTGATGTTTAATGATTATCATGACATTTGGCATTCAGTTAGTATTTACTATTTTCGGTATTTTGTGATTATTTTCATATTTTATTTTTCATATCAATATGAGTACTATATGGTTAATGATAATGTCACTAATTTTCTATATAATAGGCTATAATTTCTATATTTTTTAAATTTTTATATATTTTTTTGTACGAAAGAACCCAATAACGAACCCAAGGAAAAAAAATCGCCGTACCAGTGAATCGGGTTCTTCGAACCCGCACTAGAACCAAAAACGAACTGGTAACATTGGTATGGAGTATATAGAGATGTATAATGACGAGGATGTGTGTTGGCTGGATAAATCCAATTACAAGCAAAATGTAGGAAGCAAAAGCAAAAGAAAAAGCTGACAAACAAATACTTCTCAGCAACTTATGGCCCTTGGTGCACTTGGTATTCACAGAATTAAATTGAATTATTGGCCTTGTGTTCCTCTAGTTCTTGCGGAGTGAGATGAGCAGGCTGATTAGGGGCCATGGTGTGGAAATTGCCTCTATCACCTGTCCCTAGTGTAGTTCCTTGGAAGAATTTATAGCTAGCCAAATATTTAGCTTCAATGCTTTTGGCTAGCTGGATGGTCCCATCATTAGATTTCAGCTGTTGAACTTTGACTTTGTGCTGAATTATAAATACATGATTGGGTTGTAATTGGGTTAACCCCACATTGGTAATAATTGTGAGATGAGCGTGATTTATTAGGCACTACACTCACCAAAAGCTTTGCCAATGTGGAAAGAGGCTAGAGGGTGAGATGCCCAAAGTGGTGAATTATATTCTCCATTCCTCACCCCTACTAACAAATGCTTACGGTGGCTGTGTGCTAAAGTTGGTACCTTTGCCTTGTGATTATCACCAATAAATTATAATATACGAGGGAAAAATGTCATTTGGGTAATGACTACTCATGGAGGTCATTTGGGTAATGACTAAAAATACACGTGTAAAAAACTCCCAAAAATTAATATCCAATTAAAATTGCTCGTGAAGCCTTCAACTTAACATTAAAATACATGATTGGGTTGGAATTGGGTTAATCCCACATTGGTAATAATTGTGAGACAAGGGTGATTTATTAGGCACTACACTCACCAAAAATTTTGCCAATAAGGAAAGAAGCTAGAGGGTGAGAAGCCCGAAGTGGTGAATCACATTCACCATTCCTCCCCTCTACTAACAAATGCTTTCGGTGGTTGGGTGCTAAAGTGGGTCACTTTTCCTTGTGATTATTACCAATCATACATGAGGAAAAAATGTAATTTGGGTAATGACTACTCATGGAGGTCATTTGGGTAATGACTAAAAACACGAGTAAAAATCTTACAAAAATTAATATCTAAGTAAAATTGCTCGTTGAAGCTTTCAACTTAATTCATCATCTTCTAAATTGTCAAGTCATTACTAGCTTTCAATGTTGTAGAGTATACTTTGTCACTTAATTAGTTTGTCAGATCTTGACCAGTTGACTGAAGTAGTTCTTATTTGAGGCATTATCATATTGAGCCACCATCTGCTAAATGCTTCCCATGAATAAATTTCCCCCTTCAGCTTCCTTAGGAGCACCCATCGATGCCACTAGTGCTGTTATGATTACAAATATAAATTTGCCAAGCCATCATTCTGATTTTGAGGAATCTGTTGTAGTTTGAAATATTAATTTATCTGAATTACCCAGGTCAGAACATCAGTTTGATCAAATTTCTTGAGGTCTATGTGTGTAAAAGCAACCCAACAACCAAAGTTGGTGTGATTGAAGCCTTTGTATTGCAATCCCATTCAATGGGGCAATCTTGAATTACAGTAGTTCAATACCATAACATAACATAGCTAACAATGTGCCCTAGCTCCTTTATATAGGAGACTAGATTAGAGTAGAGTTAGGCATTCTTGAGCTGGCATAAGAGGGCCACAAGAAAAGTAGAATACCCTTGTAGAAGAAGAAGAAAAGATATGGAAGTGCTAAGAAGAGAAAAAAGGTCTACTAAGATAATTTTGTCTAGGGTGTGATAGTTAGCAATTCAAATTTTCCGAGAGTCAAAATACACAAGAACCTTCAAGCTATAGAACTAATTGTAAACTCGGTTCTAGCTATCTTATATGATTGTGTAGTGGAATGAAAGGGGAAAAACAAATGGAGGAGAGGAGTGGAAGAGAGTAAAGGCACACATTCTTGAGAAAGTCTGCTATATAATGATTGGGGGAGCTTTATTGTTGTTTTGAGTAATTTGTGAAATCTATGAGTACAGTCACGAGAAACCAGCTTTCAAAAAATATAAGAGATCTAGTATATCCAAATGCTAGAGGACCATCATGCTTAGGTATGAGTACTAACAAATCTACAGAGACAACTCCGACTAACGTTTAAGCAGAATGTGTAGGCATACTTGAAAGAAAAATACAGTTGAGAGAATAGTTAAGATCAATATTTCAGCAGCTTGGAGCAAACTTAGGTGGTGGAAAAATTCAATGAAAAGATGGGAGGAAGGTTTGTGCCAAATATGCACTTGGGGAGATGTGGAGACTGAATAGTTCTTCATAGTAAAGTGCTATGCCTGCTGACACCAAATGGTAAAGTACATCTAGTCTTGAATGAAGAGCTACGAAATTCTCTAGGAACAAAATGTTCCATCTGTAGGGGACTTCATGGCAAGCAGGCAAAGAAAGGAAGAATGATCGCATTTATATGTACCTATTAAGGAACCCCAAACTGAGACGTTTTGCATAGCAACCGCTTTTGGTTATTGGGTGGAAATAGAACTTATCCTATTCTATGCTACTAACTACACTTTTTCTTGGCTGCATCATCTGTTTAAACTTCAATCTTTTAGTTGGGCTTGTTTGTTGCTTGATTTGATTTCTGCATTCTATGGTTTGTTATTTTCTCTTTTCCTTGTTTTTGGAAGCTATACTAAAAATAAATAGGTATTTCTAATTGGAATGAGTAAGATTGTCACAGTTCTGATTTATGATAGTTTGTTGTCTTCGTCAGGTTCTTATTTTTGATTTATGTACTAATTTTATTTTGGTTGTGCTTGTCATTCACTATACAAGGCCAAGAAAAAGGTGGCTTTGTTGTTGCAGAAATTAAAGAAATACGAGTTACCTGAGCTTCCTCCACCTCGACACGATCCAGAGTTATTAACACCTGAGCAACTCCAAGCATTGAAAAAAATTGGTTATAAAAATCAGAACTATGTTCCTGTTGGAGTGCGTGGAGTATTTGGAGGTGTGGTTCAGAACATGCACTTACATTGGAAGTTCCATGAGACTGTGCAAGTATGTTGTGATACTTTTCCCAAGGAGAAGATCAGAGAGATGGCTACTATGTTGGCGAGGTTGAGTGGTGGCACTGTGATTAACATACATGATGTCAAGACTATTATCATGTATCGTGGAAGGAATTATCGACAGCCTAAGATTCTTATTCCTATCAATACCTTGACCAAGAGAAAGGTACCGGATCACTGGTTTTTAAATAATGTATAGCCATGTCTACATTTGCATGCTTACACAAATGAACGTATTGGTAACTTGGATAATCTTTACATTGTCCAACAATAAAAAGAGGGAAGAGTTAAGGCTGTCTAAACATGAACATCTATGCTTTTGTATTCTATAATATGCTTATGCACATACATGCTTAGTTGGCTCTAATTGGAAAGTGTGCCAGATCCTAACTTCTATGTGTGATTGAAACATTTGAAGAAACAAGCTATAAATTCATTATGACATGGCCTATCTAAACACTTCTCTCTATTTAGGTACTTATTTGATTATGTAAAACATCATTGCATAATTGTTTCGATCTAACATTCAGAAGAGCAGATTGATTTGAATTCTTCAAACCAACATAAACAACTGACTTGTACTTTATCACGATTGGATTGCTATGAATAAGATTATTACTTTGGGTTATATTCCCATACCATTGGTGCATGGAAGTTTGCTTATTACCTTATTATATGTAGGTGCTAGGATTACAATCATCGTGTGTGCTCAATTATGGCAATTGACTCTTATGCTTTTTTTTTTGTTTCTTTAATATAAAAAACAAGTTAAGAGTTGTATATTGATGTAAGAGTGTATTACAAAATCAGCCAAAAGAATGAGAGCAAAATAATTCCATGGCCAGAAGATACAGAGAGTAGATCCGAGAAGCTATAAAGAGACATAGCAAGAACTGGAACATAAAAGACGACCCCAAATCGATTCAAGAAAGAGAGAGAAAATATATCATACTGATGATCCATACATCTGAGAATTAAAAAACAGAAGACAAAGCAATTCTGATTTTGCTTGCAGCAACATCAGAAAACATAGCTAGATATATGGAAAAAACAGGAAGAAATATAGATGGAATCTTATGCTGAATAATTTATATCGGTAATTTTTAAATTTACCTTATTATTATACAATTAATCATCATTGAAAATGTTATAATTAGGTCATAATTCTATTTTGTCACAAGTGGGAATGCTTTGGATTTGCTTGGGTTTCATTGGGAGCAGATTATCTTACCTTGGCTTCTATCTACTAGTAATATGCACATGTCTGAACTATTGATTGCTGTGATTCCTAAATGATAAAGATTCCTACACCCATATGTTAGAATGCATGCCGATCAGGACTTTAGTGAGCACTGTTCTGACATTTAGCAAGAGCTCAATCATTTTTCGCCCAGGGTTCTGTAAGGTGAAAATGCATGCTTTTCTCATTCACTGTCTGCACATGGCTTAATTCTAAATTCTTTATTTGTTGCTTATCTGCTATTCTAATCATTTATTATTCTTGGTTACTGCACAGGCATTGTTCAAGGCCAGGTTTGAGCAAGCCCTAGAATCTCAGAAGATAAATATAAAGAAAATCGAGCTAGAGCTTCGGCGAAAGGGTGTTAATCCAGAAGATCCTATCGCTATGGCAAGTGTTGAGAAGGTTGCATCAACTTTTTTCCGAGCAATTGATGAGAGGCAAGGTTCTCCATATATGTTTCGTGGGGATAAAGAACAATTAGACAAGATTGAACTCCAGGAGACGCAACCTTCTGCCGAGGATAGTGACCAAGAAGAGTTAGATAGATTTATCTCTGAAATAGAGGAGGCAGCAGATGAAGAGTTTGCTGCTGAAGAGGCTAAAGAAAAGAGAGAAAGAGACCAAATTAGATACTGGAGTAGGCCAGTTGGTAGTGACGAAGTAGATGGTGAAGACATGCCTCGAAAACGCATGGACAATGACATGGATAGTGAAGAGGATGGAGGAAACAGAGGCTGGACGGGTACGTTTGATAGGAATAGACAAGGTCAGAGGGACAACTATGACAGAAGCAGAAGAGGCCACAAGGTCATGTTAGATAGGACAAGAAGCGGCAAGGATTTGGTTGACAATTGGGATAGTGATGATGAGGGCACTGAAAATGGCATATCAAGCAATGAAAATGATGACTGGGATACTGAGGATGAAGTTACTAACAAAATCAGAGGGCACAAGAGTGAAACGGATTCTAGTTTTGATAGTGAGGAGGAGAGAGATAATGTTAGCAACAGAGCCAAGGAGAGAGTGAGAAATGTTCAGAGCAATGTGATCAATAGAACTGTAAGAAGCAATGACAGTGTCAGAAAACTTGATGACATGGATGAAGATTGGATGAATGAGGATTGGGATAGTGATGATGAGGCCCTTAACAAAGGGAGAAAAAAACAGACAAGCAGTGACAGCAATCAGTACACTACGGACAATGTAGATGACAAAAGCAGGGGATTTAAGAGTGACATGTATGATCATTGGACCAGTGATGAAGATGTTGAATATAACACCAAAACCAGCGAGCTGCGTATGCATGATGAAACTGACTCTGATGAAGATGTTGGCAGAGGCAGAAGGCAGCAGAAAGGTGGGGCAAACAACAGGGACAACAAAGACAAAGTTGTGGAAATCAGTAAGAGAGAGAAAACAATTGACAAGAATTGGGACAGTGATTAGTTCATGGTTAACTGAACAACTACCATCTGCCTGTGATTTTCACAAGCTGCAATATTGCAAATACAGCAAGGATTGAATCCACAACCTTTCAAAGTACTTCGTTTTGCTTTCTATTTCTTCATGTGTGCACAATTTGCCATAGGAGAATAAGATGAATGGTATTCTCATACTTAAACTTTGGGTGCATGTATGTCGATCCCATGCAAAAATGTCCAAGAAAAAGAAAAGTCAGGGTTATTGATTTTTTCATCCATCCTCTTAAAGGGTGATATTTGTCTATGGCACTTTACAACAAGGGAGCTGCTTATTGGGACAAGAAAATGCACTGCATAGAACTGTGTAGATCGATTCCAACATTTTTGGATCTTGATTCATTTTTGCACCTGGTTATGTGCCCCAACAATGAGTGCATCCAATCTCAAAGTCGCTGCAGCTGGCCAATTTGAACAAAAATTTCACATGCTTAACTGCAGAGTCTACTTCTTTCCTTTGTTATTTTGAGTTGGCCAGACAAAGGGTATCAACTCTAGGCAACACTTATTAAGCGTTAATGTTCACTTCATTGGTTATTACAGTGACTCTGGAGGGATATTATTTATTTTAAACAAAATAATTAATGTTATGATGTCCATGATTTTGTATCTTTGTTTAGTGTCAATTTAAATGTTTAGCAAATTAAAATGATTAGCTATGGAAGACTTGTTGCTATGAATTTTACAATTACGGTTTTATAGTACCTCCGGAATGATTATTGGAGTTCATTTTTCATGTGCACAGATTGGGCTATATGCACATAATTCTGGATTGCTCGTGCACTTTTCCTTTTACTTGATTTGTCTTTTTCAACCTCAATTCAAACTCGTACTAAATGCAAATTCCAGTTTATGATACATTTTGTTTCATTTACCATAAGAAAGTTGTTGGACATATGTTAAAGAAAAGTTGATCGATGGGATCCGAAAGTTCTCTTTTTTCCTTTTTTCTTATTTGGCAAAAAAGACCAGAGAGAATGTATTCATATGCTTCTACAGAACCGGAGGAAAGGACACACCCCTCCAGTACATCTTAACTTATGCCGGGCTTGTAAACAGTGGTCCAACTTCGATAAATATTGATCCTGTCACTAAGAGTGCATGGACTAGGCCAAAATCTCACACAAAGGAGAGGATATACGTAACACTGCTAGGAGGTGCTTTGCTATAGCTAAATATCAACCTAGTAAGTCTAATTATAACTGGTAACTTTGACATCAGACAGTCAAAAGCTGAGAGAAGCAAACGTTAGACAAATTACTGTAACAGCCATATACCAATGCATTTTATGGTGGTACAAAGTGCACTATTATTTGACCATTTTGTCAGACAAGTACCACCAAAATGCCACCCTGATTAGCATTTTGTGGTGGCATGAACTGGGTATCTGTAGAATCAATATACACCATCAATTCAGCTGTCAACTTAGCGAGTTTGTTCTCAATTCCTTTGTAGAGGTGTTGAAGATCAATCCTTGTTGTAAGCTGCAACTGTATTTATAGATGGATCATCCCATCACAAATACCTTTAAAGAGTTTGTGTTGATCTCTAATTTCTATCGCCAGGGTTCAAGCTTTGTTATCCAAAAAATGTGACTCCGCTTCTTGTCCTAGTGATAACTTTTCATTCACATTTCCAACTTATGATTGTTGGTGTGCATGGAATCGTGAAGGTTCTCAATTTTGCAAGTAACGAAATGTATGCCTTCTAACACAAAGTCTGTCAGGTTGTTAAAATAGTGTTCTGAAACACTATGGCCAATACCTCTGCAGGTGTTGCAGGAAAAGGGTGAAGAATAGGGAGACCGAAGTCTCTATCTTTTAAAAGCCCCATTGTTGTCCCACCACAGTTAAAAAGGGGGAGGCCCTGTTTTGACTGGCCTGGCTCCTTCTGAAGGCCAAGATGGGAATGAGAGTGAGAACAAAACGGTAACAGAGCAGAAACAGAGTTTCAGTATGAGGTTGAGCCTGAAAATTGCATATCCACTAGATTAAATCAATTATAAAGTGGTGCGCATGAACATGCTGAAAATGATAAAAATATAAATCAGCAATGGAGATTGACATGGTTGAAATCACGAACTTTATCTTGAGAAGCATTTTATTTTTGTACTTCTTATGCCTGAGAGGCTTGTTGCAAATTGCAATCATTAAAAACAATAAAAAAATTACTGCTTTATCCAGAAAGTAATCTACTTTCAGGTACCCTTATACAGTCTTTTACTAAGGAGAAAGCAAATGTTGCTAATGGAAGCCCATTTAATAAGGATAATAATCAAGTAAACAACACTGCTAGACCTGATTTTGGATTTCTTTGATTGAGGTGAACTAATGCAACTGAGGAAGATTATACATATTCTCTTATAACTACCAAATAAGACCGGTGTGAAGTACTGAATAGTTTTGGGGTCTTATGTTATACAGTGTCACAGTATGCATGTTTACGTGGACTAGAGTAAGCCACACCATGAATGCGATGAAAAATCTAAGCCACAACAGGAATGCGACGAAAAATCTTTTAATTACAAGAAGAACATGGGTCAGAGGAAAGATGAAGCTCTTCCTCCTGAGCAACATAGTTCTCACTGCGAAACCAAAAGAATCCAACACTCAATCCCAACACAATCGTCAACACAACTCCTCCATTGTATGACATGGCTGCCAACATCAACAAATAACCCAACAGTGCATTCACAGCAAACAGCATAGTCTCCCCTGCTTTCAGTGCGTAATCTCTCTTCTTAACTTGCGTTGGCATAAGCATTGCTTGACCTTCCAACAAATTATCAGTCTGCTTCAACAATTGACTAGTTCTTAGACGAGCTCGTAAGCTCACAACATATTCATGAAACACACTTACTGCAAACAAGACCAACAAAGAAGCCCAATACTGTAATAATGTGTGTGTCTTCCACTTATCAAAGAGAAGAGTCACCTGCTGCCCCCAGTAAAATGTCATGTGCATCATTTTGGATAAAATTTATTTGTGCCCAATGAATAATAACTAACAGATATGACAGTAGACTAATTTTTTCTTCCTCTCATAATAAAATACATAGGCTTGTATTTAAATCAGGAACTCGAAAAAGATGTACTACATCAATGTACTGCAACGGTACCAAGGTACAGGTAATATGTATTGGTTTTTCAAACGAGTGAATTGTACTTTCACGTCACTTGCCCAAAACAATTTGTCCACGTAATGGACTCATTCAACTGATTTCATCCAATTAAAAGAAAGGTAACTTGAGCTTTGTACGGTTGCAACTGGCGTGTATCTATTAAAATGTTAACGTGCATTTAGAAGCAAAACATATTTGAAAGTACTACTGGGAATTCGTAATTATACCAGGGCATTCGGGGAAAGGTCCCAACACCTTAATTTTGGACAGGGAATTAAAGTATCATAATATCACATTAAATTTTGAAATTTTTATCTATTTTAATATGTCCTCTGAAATATTTATAATTAAGGTTTTAAGGTCTAACACATTATACATTTTACAATATAATAGATTTTATCACGAGCGGTCATAAAATGCATTTTTTAAACTTATGATCAAAACTTAACTTTTGGAATACCAATAGTTGTTGACTAGAGTATCAATACTTGAGTCTGTCTTGTCAAAATGTGATTGGTTACTTTAGTTTTATAGAATAAATGTTGAACAAGTATTAGATACTATATGTTCAGCTTTTGGTACACTTCAATTTTATACACACCAATATGTTCTGTCAATGGAACACATGTTAACAAAAAAACCTGTTCAACAATTGGAACGTGTTCAGTTATTGGGACCTTTCCCCTATTTATCAAGTCAAAAATTTAGTCATCTAAAAAAGCAAACACAATCTTGCAAGAATCTTATGAATCCAATCATTTAGAGATTAAATTTATTGCGGGCCTTGCTGTTCACTTGCGAGAGGTCATTATTCATCAAGTCAAAAATTTAGTCATCTTAAAAAACAAACATAATTTTGCAAGAATCTTCTGGATCCAACTGTTTAGAGATTAAATTTATCGAGGGTCTTACTGTTCACAGTGAGGTCATTGGTTTGAGTCCCATGTTGGGACAGCCATAAGCCTTTAACATGGAATCGCAGGAGAATTTGGTAAGGTACCCAAGTGTCAGTTATAAAAATATATATATATATAAATACTGTTTAGAAATTAAATTTATCGATGTTTGGGTTTTGCTACCGAATTATCATCAAGGTCAAAAGAAATCTTTTGGATCCAATTGTTTAGAGATCAAATTCATTGAAGGCCTAGCTGTTCACAGCAAGGTCACCTATTTGAATTCCCGTTGGGACAGCCAGAACCCCTTCTCCCCACAAAGGGCGGAACCCCTGTCTGCATAAGGGCCTTCGGAAGGTACCTCATCTATTAAGCGGCAGCTAACTCTCTCTCTATAAACCGTTTAGAGATTAAATTTATTGATGTTTTGGGTTTTGCCGCCGGACCTATCCCCCGAGTCAAAAGTAACGACATAGCTCATCACTGAATCTGTCATCAATGTTTAAAGAGATAAAACTTTCTTAAATTTAATTTTTATATAATTAGAATTATTTTTTTTTCGAAAAATGAGTTACTTCAAAAATATTTACATAAAAAATAAAAATAATTAATCTTTTTATATATTCATTAAATGTATTAGATAGGTCTTATTCTTTAAGATTCCTAGATCTTAAAGAGATAAAACTTAAATTTAAGTTCCATACAATTAAAACTAAAAATTTCTTGGAAAATGAGTCACTTCAAAAATAGTTTTATATTAAAAATAAAAATAAAAATAATTAATCTTTTTAAATACTCATTAAATATATTGATGTATGTAGTATTTTTAAAAGATATTTTCAATTTATTAATTTTTCTATTCAATTAAAATTTTGAATTCTAAAATGTTTAATTTAAACTTAAGGATTGAAAGAAACTACTAATTTCATTGTTGGAATCTTCATAAAAATTACAAGAATTTTACATAGTTCATTCCAATAAATTATTTATTTATTATATAGACTGTGAAAATATTAAAATTTTGATTACAAGAATATTTGTTTCTGATTTTAATCTTCATATAATTAAACTCAAAAAATTTAGATAAATTGACATAATTTATGAAAAATAGAGTATCTATTATTATTTTTAAAATACTTATCAAATAATATCTTTAATTTATTATTTTTTCAATTCAGTTCAGTTTTTAAATTTATTATTATTATTTATTAAAAAAATAATTAAAAAAAAAAATCAATTATTTAATTTACAAATAATTTTAAGTTTTTAATTTATTATAAAATATTTTTTTTACTTTTATTATTATTATTTTTCAATTTTTATTAATTTTTTTTTTAAAAACATATTTCTATATGAATAATCTTCATTTTTAAAAATAAGTCGACAATATACAATACATCTTTCTAAAATTTAGTTTGTGATAAAGTAAACAATCTATTTATATATCTAATTGAAATCTTGACTCTTCATAACATATTTTCATATCTTCTTAAGATTTAATTCTAAATCATATACATTTTAACAATTTTATTTGGAAGGAAGTAGAGAACCCGTTTGTATATCTAATTAAAATTTTGATTCTTCGAAACATATCTCCATATTTTCAGTAAGATTTAACCCTGAATCATGTTCATCTTAATAATCATGTTTTATCTTCATATCTTCATTAGATTTAACATGTCTCCCTCTCTTCCTAAAATTTAGGCTTTGTCACTTCATACATCTAATGAAAAATTTCTCTTTTTTAATAAATCTTTACAAGATTTAATTCTAAGTCAAGCCCAACTTACCAACTGGGCTCGCTCAGTGAGTGACTCACCAATTAAATTTAAGGTTCAGAAAAAGGGAAAAAAACAAAATTTGCAAACTTCTGGGTAGGTGGCTACCTACCTCCCAACTTCATGCTGATTGTAGAAAAACGAAGAGAAGATCAAAATAGGAAATAAAGCTCCGTACTTTTACTGCATGAAAGGGAAATTATAAATTGTACTACTAACTTAGTACTGCAGTCTGCAATCACCAACAACCCCAACCTCCCCACGTAGGATGTACTTTTAGCGTGTAAGTACTACAAAGTGACAATTTAAAATGCTGAAAGGAAACATATCTGTTCACTTAGAAATGCTTCCATGATCCATCTGACTAAACATTTCCAAGAAGTTTGGATTAGCAAATACGTCATTGAGTGCAGCGTTGATGATTCAAATGTATTATTACTTACTATGAGCAGGTCAGCTAATTCTTTCACATTTAATTGTCAAGGCTGCACTCAATAATGTGTTTCAGTACCAAAAGGCTGGAGGCTGCTTGTGATGTAGGGCCAGAGCTTCATGCAGGTATGATATGTTTTTGTAAAATTTCAAAATTAATAGTGTGTTTTGAGTATTAAAAGGCTGGAGTCTGGAGTGGAGCTTGTGTAAACAAAAATTTGTTCAGGGATGATATGTTTTGTAAAATTTCAAAATTAATAAGATTTATAACATGGTAAAGATAGAATCCATAACTTTTCAAAGTCTCTGAAATCTTTTAAGGCCCTTCATACCAAGAGTGGAGCTTGTGATGTATGAACAAAACTCTATATGATATATTTTGTAAAATTTCAAAATTAATAAGATTTACAACATAACAAAATAGAATCTCAACCATTTAAAATCTCCGAGATCTTTTAAATGGCCCTTCATACAGAAAGTGTCTCCACCTTTCTTGTTAATAGAGATTTTGAAGAAGTTCTCTGAATTTGAACCTTTATCTTTTAATAATATATATTTTTGATTCTTCATTCTATTTTCCTACACATTTTTATGTCAAGTTTGTATGGTAGAAACATTATTTTGAAATAAAATGCTTTTATCTATCCATTTTTTCAAATTGAATGATCCACACCCTGATCTCGACTTACGATTAATGAAGGGATCCATTTCATCTCAAATATTAAAAATTAAAAATATAAAAACATAACAGTTTTAGTAGAATTTAGAATCTTAGATTTGGCTAATAAATTTTTTTATAATAATTTTTTTTAAGTAATTGTATAATTATACGGTTTGTTGTAAAAGAATCTTAATCAATTTTACATTCTTAAGAAATTTATTTGAAAATTAAAATTTTTATAATATTTTTTAAAATAAAAAATACAACTAAAAATGTAATAATCTCCTTTATTATGATTTAAAAAAAAAAAAAAAATTAAAACTATATAAAATTTTACCCAAAAACCCTTTTTCATGTCATAGACTGTGTAAGCCTCAATTCTTGAAAATATTACTTTTTATTTAAAAGGCTGTGATTCAGTAATAATATCTATTTCTTCTTATTTGAAAAGCTGTGATTCAGTGATAATCTCTTTTTCTTATTGTTTAAAACAGTATGTGAGAAGGCTGCAGTTTAGTAGTAGATTTGATAGAGTTTAGGGCTGCTGTTTAGCCGTGGGGCATCTTTGAAAAAATTGTTGGTAGAATAATTGGTTAGGGTCTCTGGCCTGTCTTCGTTGAATTCAAAATAATCCGTACCCAGTAGATGTATGGAGGTACCAGCTGTAACAAATCCAGTGTTCTTTTCTCTCTTGTAAGTGACAATTTTTTTTAATTAAAATTAATTATAAATATTAATATATAGTGGTTAATGGTCGTGTAGTAGTTAGTCCGTGCTATCGTATTGAATAGCATATTGTATTTGATATTTGTGAAGGGTTAATATGAGATAGATGAAAATATATATATTTTTAATTGTAACTGTAAAAAAAATGAATATCGATTTTCTTTGTTTAACAAAGCGATGGGAACATAAAGCAAAGTGTATTGAAGTGCTCTAGCAGTAACATATATAAGTAAAGACTGTTTTCAAAAGTCATTTCAACAGTAAATAAACGTGGAGTATATAATGTTATAAGAAGGTTTATAAATAAACAGTTTTTGAAAAAGCAAAGTGTATTGAAGGGTTGTAGTAGTAAGATGTATAACTAAATATTAGGAAAAAAATAAAGCATAACTTTAAGTTGTGAAGCATTCATAGACAATAATGCTTGTAGTTGTTGAAAAAGACTTTTATTTTTCCCACTAAGATGAGACAAGAAGCAAGAAGTTGTTAGAAGTGCATAGTTTGAAATCTAAAAGAAGAAAAAATTCGTTGGAAATTATGATGTGAGAACATTTGGTATTTTTCTCGATTCATTGTACAACCAGACATATCTATTTTAATAAAATAGTGGGGTTGATATGGGTAATTGATGTTTTGATATAACTTTAATAGTTTATTAAGTCGGCATCTATAATGTCTTTATGTTGGTTGAGTGTATATTTGGTTTCAATAGAAAAATCTTGTAGCATGAAGATAGTAACAACTTTGTCCTTTATGTAGTCTTTTTGTGAAATTTATGTCAATGGTGGTAGTAATATTTTCAGCACTCAGTGGCTTTGAAAAGAAGCATTGTAAATTGCTATTCCCAACAGTTTTTAGATTGAAAATTAGATGATGGGTATAAACATAGGACGTTTCTTGTTGACACGACATGCAATGCATAGTTGCAAAATGTGTTAGTTGAAGTGTTTCAATTGCGATGCTACATTTTTTGCAAATTGACTAAATGATAGAATATGCATTTGCAATGGATAATATTCTTTGCATATGTGAAAATACAAATACGATTTAACAAAATAAATTAATGTAAACTAATTACAACATGAATTGTTTTTCAATGATAGTGCAATTACATTTTTTATCCATTAAAACAATATAAAAAGAGTTGTAACACAATATAGAATGCTCAACTTTGAAGGTTTTATATTTCAGTTGCAAAACAATGCAAGCTTGAATAGTAAAGAACATTCTCGGTATTTTTAAGACAATTTTAGTGTTAAAAATGAAAGAAAGCACGAGAAATAACATACCTCTGTTTTTGCATCTAACAATGTATTTAGGTGTTCTAATGCTTTCATGTTTTGCAATGGAGTGATGAATGTTGCTTGACCAGTCTTCAATGCTCTTTCAGGGCCATTTCGTTTCACTAGATTTTTGAAGAGAAAGAATGGATTTTTTTTTTTTATGTAACTCATGTTGAATTGTGGAAAATAAAGCTTCGAACATTCCAAATAGATAGAGTTGTGAAGTTCAAGTTGAAATAAATAGTTTTTTTGATGTATAAAACATGTTTGAAATCAAAGAGTATATGAAAAAATACCAACTTGCATGTGTTGCATCATTTTTGGAATCTCCATCTTTAATCCCCAAATGAGTTGTAGAGGTTACAATTATAGTGATTGTCCCAATTGCATATGCAGTAATGGCACTTAGTAGATGTTTGATTGTAGAGTCTAGAATGAACTTGTAATTTATGCAAATGTTTGGTATAGTTTTGATTGTGCTTGTTTCATTAATCAATAATATGATGTCACAATCTCTACGATCATAAGTCGTTTTGGGAATAATTCGAAAGTCTATCATGCGTATTACTTTCTCTGAATCAATTTTGTGTCCATGTATTTCAATCAAATTACTGGCTATATTGAAAGTAATTCTCATTTCTCAATTTTCATATGTCAAATCAACACGTAACAATTGCTTATTTTTTTTCTTTTTGTAACATCACTTTATAAACAACACGGACTTCAACGTGAAATATATTGCCAACTCTGTGGATGCAAAGGTCACCGATTGTTGTCAATCCAACACAAAACATTTTTTTACTGCACACAGGCAAGAGGGAAATGTTAAAAACTATCAAGCAATAGCACGTAAAAAACTATGAGATTGTTTGTGCATACCATTTTGATTCGCTTTCTAATGCTTTGTCATCTTCTATGCTTTCTTTCGAGCGTTTCCATACTTTTTGTATGATGTGATAAAATTAACAAGATAAATGTAATAAAATACACATGTGCATGTGAAAATACTTTGATTTTAAAAAAAAAAAAAAACCTGAAAAATATTAGTAAAAGCACCTTATGGTATCAATTATGTAATTGCAAATTGTATTGTTTTTCACGTGAATTAGATATGGCTAAGCAAAGAATGGAACAAGCTTTATATAAATTCATTGCGTTGATCTAGGATTTTCTAATAAATGATTTTTACTAATTTGAGTGTCGAATGTACATATACATAATTATATTATTTACTATTTCATGGGTATCCATTTTTCCTATGCATTTACGTGACTTTAGTAGTATTTTATATTATTTTTAGATTGCAAGTGAGGATAACAAGGTAGAAGAGGTTGTTTCACCACAAAAAACAAGTATAATCTAAATGTTTACAATTATGAAATGACATGAAATTTGAAAAAACTATAATTTTGTCAGTGTGATTGGATGTATAAGTACACGAATATGTATTTTTTTGATATGTAAAATATGAATAAGTAATCTGTAAAATTAGCTTGTTATATGAATGTTGTGTTTTCATATTAGATTATTGGATGTGTATTGCATAAGGCGAAGTAAAAAATGTCGTGATATCTCCAATAACAATCTACTTTAAATATGTTTTGTTTCTATATTTTAATATTTGACCATATGTAATCAATAATCGGTGTTGACAATGTATTTTGTCTTTCGAGTATAAAATACATATTAAGGGTTGTCATGTGGTTTTTGAGTATTTGTGAATTTTTATATTGCTTTCTAATTTCAATATTGAAATCGCCTAATATAAATGTATTTTGTATTTTACTTGTGTTTGCTAATGCATCATTTGTAACAAATATGATATCTGAGATTATTGCGTTTGGTGCTGCATATATATTGACAATTGCAATTTCATGGATATCGTTTGTAATAATTTCCATAATTGAGTCAACATTGCTTCTCTTGTATTGTTTAGTTTTGGAAAGACAAATGTGTTTTTTTATGAAAATCATGATTCCATGAACATGAGACATTAAAATATAGTGGAAAATGTTCTAGTAATTTTTTTGATATAATATTTTGAATGTGTGTCTCTTGCAAACATAATATGCCGGATTGCATCAAGTCATGATCATTGAGCATGTCTTACATATGTGCTTGCAAGATTCTTATATTCAATGATGAGATATTCATATGTTAATTGCTATGTAATTCATTTCGGTTTTTTTTCTAGTTGCCATTTTGCATTTGTTTGCAAGTGTAACATCTATGTTGTTATCTTTTGTTTTACCTTGAAATTTTCCATTGTCAATGGAACTAGTAAGTACAATGACTCAATTGCTCTTGCACATGACAATGTCGTATATGCTAAGCCATGATATTTGACTCCAGAAGGGTCAAATGCAAGGCCATCCATTGTGAGGCCTTGAGATCTATGTATTATTTGTGCACATGCAAGTTGTAATATAAATTGTTTTCAAATTGTTTGAGTATAGGTATTTCACATGTTTTGTATAAGCTTAGTAATGTGCAAGATAAGAGTCTAATCCTGTCGAATCGAGTTATCATATAAGTGAAATAGTTTTATGTGTTAGCGATGTTCGATATGTCGATCATTGAATTTGATCCATAGTATCTCTATATCATTTTCAATTGTATGTGCTTTGAATGTTCTATCTGAGCCATTAACTAGTCCATCTTTGATGTCATAATTTATAGTATAGAGTTCAACTAGCATCTCAGGTTTCAATACGATAATGGGAGGAAGCCTGGATGAGCACCGACATGATTATTTTCTTTCATATATAGTTTAATTTTCATCAATTGCATGAATAGTGATAATATTTCCTAGCATAATAGATAACATATTGGCACTATGTTTCTTGACACCATTATTTCTGTAAAAGAGATGAGAATGTTGGACTGTTAGGTGCAAGTCGTAAACAATTTTGATTGAGATAAGTTATGTCATCATGTGTTTAAGATTCAGTGTAGAAATGATTGAGAATTGTTATGAAGTTCTTGTTGCTTTGATGCATTATTGTTTGTAGTTCATATATTTTTACATTGTTTTTCCAAAAGTCATATGGAGCAGGTTCATTTATTTTTGGATATTCAAAAAGATTAGACTCATTTATAGATTGTACTTGATATAAATCTCCATAAAAAAATATATCTAAATTTGTAAATTAGGTTGTAGGAATATGCATTATATCTCATACCCTTTTGTCTATTGAATACAAGAAGTGCGAGCATAGTAATGATATTTCATCTATAAAGAGGAGGCATAACTGGTTGTAGTGATTTGATAATGTGCCAAACATATTAGAGGTGAGTGGAATATGTTTTGATTTGTTAAAAGATAAAAAGAATGTAGAGTGCAGTGTTATTCCTCCAACATTGTACGCTGCTTTTCTAGTGTACACCATTACTAGATCCTTGGGCTTAAGTGGATCACTATCAATGAAATTGTTATATAAATGGACTAGCATTTCATATATCAATTTTGCTATGAATGTCTTCCCTGTTCCAACACCTCTTGTTAAAAATAAGTAAATTGGTTTTGATGGATCTATTCATTTTTTCATTGTTAAATCTTTTATAATTGCTCATTGTTCTTTATTCAAAGTTCCCCTTTTGTAATATTTGTTGTCAACTGGAAATGGGAGTTTACCTATTTTAAAAGGTTTTAGATTGTACTTCTTTTTATCCAAGTCTTGGAATAAATGTAAATCGCATTTCACGTCATAGGCTTCATGGGTAGTCACATTATTTTCAACATTCAAATTTGTTGTGTTGATATCATTATTATCAAATTTAGTGTTGTCGATAATTTTATCTATGTTTCCCCATGTAAAGTTTATGTAATAAGTAAATTTGGCTTCATTTTATTGGATGCATTTTTCATGGAATGCATATTTATAACTCCATGTATTGAAACCACAATTCAAATTGTTTTAATTTTCTATAAAAGGAATATATAATAATAGTTTTTCCCTGTAGTGATTTTTAATGTCAAGATGTTTATTGTATTTGATATGTTGAATAACATGACGTTTATTTTTTAGTCAAAAATTTTCCATTTTTATATATTCAGAGACAAATTCAACAACACAAATGTTTGCTAATGTTTATAGTCATTAGAGATAGTAGTCTATTAAATATTTGAATATTATGTCCTCTAATTCATCTAGTTCATGGCTTAAAAGTGTTGGAGTTTTTAGGAAGAATGTGCATTGGTTCGATGGATTTGTGCTTATGAATATGCATTTCCTAGAACACTATTCAATGATAATGAAAAAGCTATGTGGATTGTTTGTTGAGTACACGTTTATTGTCTATTAAGTAATGTGTTTCCAAGGTTTTGTTTCATTTGAATAACATCTATATTTATTGCTTGATGTTGTTTGTGGATTTGTTTAAAGGATTTTGTCATTAATTTATCAAGTTTTATCATATAGGACATATAATAAGATGCTACAACATAAGCATTGAGCACAAATTGGGCATCTATATTTATTTTTCATAAATGCAGTGTTTTTATACAAAATCTATTTGTCCATGCATGTGATGGATTTTGTTATTACATTTTATAGGTCACAGGTCATGATTAAGGCACTTAATCAAATCAATATTGCACCAATATCTAGCACATTATACTATTTATTCACACATCACTATAGCATGAGAGAACTACACAAATTTTGATCCCTCTTTGGAGTATTGGTTTGTAATCAATGCTCAACACATGGGGTGTTGAGGTCTTACCCAACTTCAACCACTTAATTATTTTACTCATTAATTTGAATTGGTCTTCACATGTTAATTAGCTAGGGTTTTGAATGAAAATCAATTACACATCAGTCTCTGCAAGTGATCACAAGCTCCCACACTAGATACAGGCTCTGTAGATAAAGGCACATATAACCTGGAAACCCTAATTTTCTCACTACAAGTGGACATGAGCACCCTAGGTTGGACAAGAGTTCCACTCCTCTAGTCTCCTCTTACCAATGTTGTTGTCTAGGCCTAAATTTAATTTAAGATTCCTGATTCCAATCACCAGACCCCTCTGCACAACAAATCTTAGACCTTGATTCCTCTCAGAGGCACAATTTTCAATTAAGTCTTTATTTTCTCCTTACACTTTTGCTATATAAGTAAGTTTATAAAATACAATAGTTTCAAATCAATGAATGTTATCATTGTTATATCATTCACCTAATTTTGTACAGTTGTGTTGTCATCTAGGGTTTTCACACAAATCTCAAATTTGATAAAACATATTGGTGAATCTGTTTATTATTCAAATGTTGAAAAACTCTACCACAAATGTTTCTATGGTTTGTATCCTTATTTTTCCTATTTTCACTTTTTATTTTTAGATTTTTAGAGTTGATATATTCTATTATAATAACAATATCCCTGGTTTTACTTTCATATTATATGGATATAAAATAATCTCTTCTTCCTCCTCCTAACCCTCAAGGTTATGATAATTACTTTCCATCTAACTAAGTCTATTCTATCACTATGCCAAGTGGTAAGGTAGCCCATACTATAGTTATAAATGAAGCTAATCAACCTATCCTTCCTAAAACCCCTCCACATCCCACATCTCTTCTTCAAGGTGTATGTATGCATGTTCATTTTGAAGCACCTAGGGCTTGTGCTTGTGAGGCTCTAAAGGATCAAATCAACATTATGGGAAAGTTGATAGAAGAGTTACTTAAATAAAATTAGTTTTTAGTTCAAGTATCACCTTATTGGAATATAATATTACATGTGCAAAGAATCTAGAATATACTAGTATTAATCATGTATGTGCATCTCCATCTAACAATGTTTTACGTAACAATATTTCATATCAAAATGAGAAGCTAAAACATAATACATATAAAATATGTAATTCAAAAAACATGAAAATGGATAATAAGAGTTCAAGTGATATTTTAAGGGCAATGATTCAAAATAAGTTGATCAAACTACCTCCTCTACATCCTCTAAGAAGATCAAAATACTATTGTGTATATCATAAAATGCATAGACATCATACCAATCATTGTTTAGCTTTGAAACATAAAATACAAAATATAATTGATAATGGTGATCCTATCATTGACACATCACTTAAGCAATACACTCACCTTATGAGTACATTTCCCAAAGCATAAGTGACAAAATCAAAATTAGTACAAAAATGGTTACCAAAAGACAACTCAGAGCAAGTAAAGGTTCAAAAGGCACAATTAGAAGAAGAAAAGGTTCAAAAAGTTAAGTTAGAGAAAGTAAGATCACAAAAGTCACAAAATGCAAAAGACAAATTACAAAGGGAATAATGTAGAAAGCACATGCTACAACAAAAAAAGTGAAATTACTACAAGAGAAATTGTCAAATCAAATTCAATATAAACAAAAACATATTATTAAAAGATGTTTTTTCACAAAAGAGTCTCCAAAGCATGAAATACCTACAAAAGATACAATTTCAATTCTAATTCCAAAGAAGCCAACTAAAAAGAGATAATCATTACTAGAGCCTTTGATTCTTAGACCCTTCATAGATGACAAACAATGTACTAATGTGGTGATCAATAACAATATTGAAATAAATATTTGTAGCATGACACTCTTACAATTTTTTGGATATGATAAGGAAAATTTGGGCAAGAGTAATTTATCTAAATCATTTATTGGATCCATTGAGTTAGCTTGCACAATTAGGCCAAAGATATATTCAGTTGTACTTCACGTATATCATAGTTTAGCATAATATAGTGATGAATTAGGAAGATCATGGATGATAGCATTAGGGAAAACAATGGGTAAAAATGCTGATCATGTCACATTTTCACACGACAATGCAATGATCACAATTTCAAGAGAACATATAGTTTATTCAAATCAAGAGCGACAAACAAAAAGCACACTTTCAGCTAGCATACAAATAGATACAATCAATACATATCGTCAAAGACACATGACACAATATACATTGCAAAGGATAAATCAAAAAGGTAAATACCATAATATGGGTCCATTCCTTATTCATAGCAAGACATAAAAAATACAAGATTGACATTTCAAAAGTTCCAAAGCTAGATGATGATGATTATAACAATACATATTGGTATGATCTTGATGATATTGGTTATACAAAATATGAATATGGCAATGCTATAGAACCTACACAATTTGATGACACTCTTCATTTGTAAGAGATCACCAATCCTTTGTTCAATACAAGTTTTATTGATGATAAACCTCTTAAGGAAGTCATTAGTTAGTATCCTTCTTTCTATTTTTTATTTTATATATGCAAAAATACCAAACCATTAAGATATTTCAAAAAATACAAAAATCAGGACCTATGCATGCTTATATGTACTTTGTCATACATTAGTCTAACAATAGTCTATATATGTTTAGAAAATTTTATATCATACATGCTTTGATAAAATAATATGAGTGAATCTAGATTATGAAGGACATCATTTATAGAAAAAGTTACAGGTGTTATTATTATTACACACTCAAAAACTATATTTAGATAGGAATGCTATAGAGGATAGGAACATAGTTATCTAATGTCCCTCACCTTGCTCTTGTCTTAGTGAGCTCAAACTATCAATAATCAGTTCTAGACTTCACATAACCTTCCTAAAACATGTACATTCATCAGCTATCTCATCAGAGGCATGTTAAACATAGGTTTTATCCTTCTTTGCCCACCTTATCTTACTGACATGCTCAATACGTTACATTGTATTACATGTTATGATATTTCTCACTCACTAACATTGTGATATATTATTGCCTATTTCATTTATTAAATATTTCTTAGATTACAACTTCACTTTTGTTGATCTGAGTACATAATCATGCATTATTTTTAATATTAATTTTCCTTGCTTCATTGCACTTATCTGTTTACTTTGAGGACATTTGAATATGTCCTTTCCAAGTGGCTATAAGCCTTTATATATCTAATTTTATGTGTGTGAGGACATTTGAGCATGTCCTTGTGTGTGTCTTCTATCCATGTGTATAGACATTTGACCATGTCCTTCCATGTGGCTTTAAGCCTCCATTGTTTCCTTGTATACGTGTGAGAGAATTTGAATGTGCCTTTCTATATGTTTTATATTCAAGTGAGTGACATTTAAACATGTCTCTTGTTTGTGGCCCCTTGGCATTTTATTATGTGTTTTGTGTGTTGTGTGTGTACTTTTTAATTGTGTGCGTCATGGCCATGACATTTTAATTATTTATTTACTCAAATTTGGATGCCACAATGGACATCATGCACCCAACCCTTTCTAATTCCATGATGAACATCATGCATTCCTTCCTAAGTAGTTCCATTCAATGTTATATACTCAGTTGCTTAGTTATTTATGTTCATTGTCACATCTATCTAAACACACTTCTTGTGAATACTTGTTTTCACATGCATCTTACATTATTACTATGCTAAATTTACATACATCATGATGCCATGCTTTTCCATGATGTCATTATTACTCAGATTTATATTTTTTATATCATAACAACCTACTGCATAACCTCTTATTTTGAGTTAAGTTCTTATGTAGGCTCAACAACTCAACTCAAAATATGGGGCATTCATAGAGGTTTGTCTTAGAGAATTGACCTTCTTAGATTAATACACAAACATGATTTAACAATGGTTACATAGTTGACAATTTTTGGCTTATAAAACACACAAAATTTCAATTTGGATAGGAGCTCCACATTGGATAAGAAAACACTACTCTAGTGTCCTTCCTAACACTGTTGTTCAAATGCCTAAAAAATAAACATTTTCAAAAAAATTCAGAACCTTAGTTTATTTAGATCAGTACTCATTAGTTTGATAGTTTTAATTTTTATAATTGCTTAGAATTACATAATTTATCTCATATTTACTCAATTTGAGGGCAAACATGTAGGACATGTTCTAATTTGGCATACATGTTTCTTCTTAGAATAATGATTGTTTTACTCAATCTCAGAATCTATATGCATAATATATTAGCTGGGGGTATGTGTGTGGCACATTGATTCCTCATTACGCTATTTTCATAGATGGAATGATAATTCATATCATTCTCCATGCTGTATACATTGGACTCAGATTATGCTTAGTATTACACTATTTTTTCACTAGTTTTGCATCAAAATTTGACCTTATTCCATATGTAGTAAATGGTTCACTATTTACATGGTATCTATAATAGTTTTTACACCAATATCTATACCAATTTTTGCACCACACACACACATGTACACACACACACACACACACATATCAGGATTTACTACTTTGGGATGATGATGATGATGGAGTCAAGCACACTTGAGTTCTTGAGCACACCCACTTATTGATGAGGATTGGGGCACGCATAGTCCAATCCAAGCTATTCAATGTTAATACAAACACACAACATGCCATAGTTCCCAGTTTTCACACCAATTTTTACGCTAGAAAAGATACAACAATTCATATATTCGATCAAGTGAATTCATTCCTTGTCACTCTCTAGATTTTTGTATTTTACTTTTTGATATTTATTTTAATTAAAAATTGATATTACATATGTTTCACTATAGGTTTGCATGGAGCATAATTCAACATTGTGGCCTACATCAAAGACTCCCCACAGGTAAGTTTAGGTACACACTATTTTTTTCTTTTACTATAATAATTTTGCTTTGTTACATTACTAAAATAAAATAAGGGTAAATGTAGACATGTAAAATTAACATTTAAGCTAAAATCGTGCATTGGTAACCATTATTTTATACACTTAGCTGTAGACCTATCTTAGGGCCCTTTTTGATCACTTTCAACCATATTGTACACTCTTTTATGTTGATATATGACCCTCAAATGAACTTAACCCTATCCTTATCAACCTTAGACATATTTTAGGCCCCGTCTAACACTTAACATGATGAAATCACCCATTGGATAAGAGTGTTCTAAGGGACTATAGCGTACAACTCTAGTGTCCTTCCCCCCTCTTCTTTTCCTGCCAAATAATAGTTATTTTCTAAATTTAAAGCTATAGGAAGGTCGGCCCATGTCCCTAATGAGCCCCATTCAAATAATTTTCAATGATATGACTATATAAATAATTTTCAATGATATGACTATATAAATAATTTTCAAACCATTTTGTACAAGAAGGTTGCTTCATTGAAAGGTATTAGAATCACACTTGCACATTGAGAGTAAAATACCTATTTCTCCTAATTCAAATTGCATAAAACTTTAGTATTCTAGAACTCAAGTTTGAATACATTTATAAGTCACAAGTCAAAGTTAAAGCATTTAATCACATTAATATTGCACTAACATCTAACACACTGCACCAGTTATTCACACACCATCGTAACATGTGATAATTACATGAAGTTTGATTCCTCTTCAGAGTATTGGTATGTAGGTAGTGCTCAACACATGGGGTGTTGAGGTCTCGTCCAAATTCAATTACTAACTCCTTTTTTACTATTAATTTCAATTGGTCTTCATACGTCAAAGAGCTAGAATTTTGAAAGAAAATCAGTTACACAATGGTCTCTGCAAGTGATCGAAAGCTCCCACACTAGATACATGCTCTATAAATGAAGGCACAAAGAACTCAAAAAGCTTGATTTCCTAATTGCAAGTGGACATGAGTGCCCTAGGTTGGATAGTAGTGCCACTTCTCTAGTGTCCTCTTTCCAGCATTGTTGTTCAGGCCTAGATTTACTTTAAGATTCTTGATTCTAGTCATCAGGTGTTTTTACACAACAAGTCTCGGACCCTGATTCCTCCCAGAGGTATAGTTTCCAACTAAATTTTTGTTTTCCCCTTACATTTTTTCAATTTTTAGTAAGTTTATAGAATACAATAATTTCAAATAGTGAATGCTATCATTGTTATATTATTCACTTGATTTTACACAATAGTGTTGTCATTTAAGATTTTTACACAAATCTCGAATTTAATAAAACAAGTTGTTGCATAGTCTTATTTGTTTGTGTAATTCCTCCTCATCCTCTCGACATCTTTACATTTGTTATTCAATCACAAAATACTCTCTCAAAATATAATTCCAAATCCGAATACAAAATCGCAAAGATATTACCTCCAAGAGTCGAACTTGCTCTAATACCAGATAATGAATCCCACAAACTAGTAAACCAAAAAATCTCAATATACACAATACCCAAAATTTCATGAAACTATAATAGTTATTGATTCACCTTAAATAAATAAAATCATTATATAAAAATATTTAAATAAACCTTAAATTGAAATTGGACTTGACATACATAATTTCTAAAATCTAAAAAAAAATAAACTACCTAGAGTTAATTACCCCTGTTATAAATAACAACTTTCTTTTCATAATAATTTTTGCAAGTTCAGATGGGCCTAAAATTTTAAATATATCCTCTAAATACTAAAGTCACGGTGTAGGACGAGTTTCAACCCAAGTTCATGTTTAGTTACAAAGTTATCTATTTCTGATATTTTTAACATGATTAAGACTACTAGAATGCAATTTCGAACACCTAGATGATCTTGTATGGATCTCTAAACATCTTAAAATTGACCTTAACTAGTGAAATTAGTTATGATTGCATACGTCTTTCCTTTATCTTCTTCTTGTTATGAAATAAAATTCAACCAAATTAATGAGTAAAAAATTATGACCTCTAAAATAAAAATCTTTACATCACAAAAGACTTACTATAACTTGTTGAGATATAAATACCTTAAATCATCTCTCAACATCCCAAATCAATTTCTCTCACCTTTGATAATAAATTCTAACAAAGATACCCCTCATTTCTTTTAATCTTAAAATTAAAATTATAAATTATAGACCAAATCAGTTTCTCTTGCCTTACTTCATCTCCCAACGCACCAAATCAATTTGATAAGGGGTCACCTATCTCATATAATTAGTTCATCTATCAACGCACCAAATTAGTTCATCACTCAACTCACCATTACATCAATACATCTAATGAAAATTTTGACTCTTTTTAAATTATATCTTTACAAGTTTCGACTCTTTTTAATTTATTTCTTTATTGTTTATGTTTTTTTTTCTGAGTACCTTTTATATTAAATTTAATTCTTAAAAGAAAAAAACTTTACTGACTAGTGGTTAGGTGTCTACTTACCTCCCAAAATTTTCCTCTTATCATAAACTCAATCCAATACATGCTGGTTGTAGAAAAAGGAAGAACAGACCAAAATAGGAAATAATGCTGGGTACTTCTGTAGCACATTTAAGAGAAATTATAAATTGTACTGCCAATTTAGAAGCAGTTTATGGAAGGGAGTTCTTAGATTTTTTAGTGGGTATTGTAAAATAATGTTCTGAATATATGTAGTAAATATGGATTTATAATGTAAAATTTTTGGGTGTAATGTATTAATTTTATATAAGATAATTTGAAATTTAGTAGATAAAAAAAAACTTATAACTTTTCGTTTTTCTTCCAATTTAAATTTTCTCTCTAAAAATTTTCTGCTTTTTAATTCTAAATTTTCTTACTAAAAATAAAAATAACAGTCTTCTTCATAAAAATGGAACCATCCTAGGGACAACAGCATTTTCTTATTTTAATATTAGAATCACAACTACCCAACCTCCCTCAAGTAAAATGTACTTTTCATATGTAAGTGCTACAAATTGACAGTTTAAAATGCTTTTTAAATGGAAACATATCTGCTGGCTTATAAATGCCAAACATTACTTCCTTCCATCAGACTGAAATAAACATATTTACAAGAAGTTTGGATTAGCAAATACGTCATTGAGTCCAGCGTTGATGATTTCAATGCATCATTATGCTCAGCTAATTCTTTTGCATTTAATTGTCAACGCTGCACTCAATAATATGTTGCATACTGAAAGGCTGGAGGCTGGAGTCTGGAGTCTGGAGCTTGTGACGTATGGACAGAAAAACAGAAAACTTATTCAGGGATGATATGCTTTTGTAAAATTTCAAGATTAGTAAGGTTTGCAACATGGTAATGATAGAATCTATAATCATTCAAAGTTTCTGAGATGCTTTAGATGGCCCTTCATTTGGAGTGTGTTTCCATTCTTGTTGTTAAGAAGGATTTTGGAGGAACAAAATGTTTATTATTATTATTATTTTAATTGAATGATAAACAATGTGATTAGGATTTGAAGACTAATAAATCTTTTTTAATTTAGTGTTAAAGATTGAAGGTATTTATTTTATCTAGAAATTAGAAAAAGATAAAAATATAATAATTTTAATAGAATTTAGGATCTTTCTATTTAATCAATAAATTTTTTTATAATAACATTTTAAAATAAATATATAGTGAATAAGTTATTGATTCAATTAATATATTGTAAAATATTTTTTTATAATAATATATTTTTGTTTTTTATATAGTTTTGAATATTTTATTTATTTTTTAATTTTAAAGTTTTTTAAAACTTAAATTGTCTTGGATGTTTTAAAAACTAAGATTTAATAGGAAAATATGAGGTGGATATTTTAAAAATTAAAAGTTAATAAGAAAATATACTATCCTTAACCTATGTGGAGTACAACCTATTGAACTTCCGATGGTAATAGTGCATCTCTTGGAGAATATTCATGTAGATTCTGTTTGTGAAGTCAAATGCCCATAGCGGTGTTCTGGATTGATACCAGATCGATCCTAAAATAGAGGATGAAAGTTCGTAGTTGTTCTGACCTTTCCCTTTTCAAGGAATCCCCAATTTCATGGACGTTTTGCGATAAGGAATAAATTGGAGCGAACAACAATATGTTGTAGTTCAATCCCCTCTGATGTGCAAAATTGCTCAAAACGGTTATTGACATACTCACCACCATTGTCAGTGCACAAAATCTTGATAGCTTTACTTGATTATTTTTCTATAAGTGCCTTAAAGCCCTGAAAATGATCAAATACCTCTGATTTATGCTTAAGAAAATACACCCATGTATGTCTCGAAAAGTCATCGATGAAAGTAAGCATGTATTTAGTCCTATTGAATGAAGGTTTTGGAAATGGAAAAACAATGTCAATATAGACAATCTCTAATATTTGTTTAGCTTTCCATGATTTTTCCTTGTCATACTTCTCCTCATGATGCTTACCAAGTATGCAACCCTGACAAACTCTGTTAGAAAACTTGACTCGTGATAACCTTAAAACCATGTATTGACAACTGAGTTGCTGTAGGTAGCGATAGTTGAGATGATTGAATCGCTCATGTCATAATTTACTCACTCCATCTGAATTAGTGAGTAGTGCAATAAAAGTTTGATCAAGAGAAAAATGTGAGAAAGTATACAATGGAGATTAGTGATTTGTTTTCCTAATGCAACAATAGAGTCATTGTCTGCTTCCCTAATAACCAATGAATTGGGTGTGAACTCAACTTTATTACCCAAATTGATGTGAGTGATATGATAAACAAATAAGAGATTGGTGGATAAATAGGGAACACATAAAACATCATGAAATGTCTCATTATTCATTTCAACAAATGCACTCCCACTAACTTCTCTAGATTTATTGTCACCCAACAAGATGGAAGACATAGAATAAGGCTTCAAGGATGAGAACACGTCCTGTGATGAAGCCATGTGGTGCAATGCATCAAAATCAATAACCTATGTGGAAGGCTAGGATGTAACTGCAACAAGTGCTTTGCGCTTATCTTTTCCCTTCTTACTATCTTTGGCCTTAGAAGACACCTATGTTGATGAACTATGATTGGAAGAATCACAAACATTGATGTTGTGCTTCTCGAGCATCTTAGTCAGTTAATCAATTTACTTTTTCATGCATTTTGAATCATCATGTCCATATTTCTTACAGTAGCTACATGTGAGTCACTCTTTCTTGAGTTTCCCCTCTAAAGAGGAATCTTTTGATGCTTTGGACTTAACATTAGATTTTTAACCCTTTCTTTGCTCTAGGTCCTTATTCCATTTCTTCTCCTTGCTATTAGAAACCTTTTATTTATCACGACTCATAATTAAGGCATGTGATTTAGATGGATTCAATGTACCCATTTGAATGAGCTTGTCTTGCTCCAGAGTCAAGTCAGTAGCAAAGTCATCCAAGGACAACTTAGTCCAATTAGCTCTAATGGCACGTTTGGTGGCGTGTAAGGTAGAAACGAAGATAGAATAGTCATATCCGAAGTTGGCAAGGATGGAAATAATCAATTGATCATCCTTTTTGTCAATGCCAAATAGTTCAAACTATACCCTGAGCGATTTGAACTTTGTCAATAAGTCTTGTACTGTATCAAAATCTCCCATTTGAAATTGATGAGCTCATTTTTCAACTAATAACCTCTCATTATGTCATGCTTCCCAAAGAGTTTTTCAATATGGTCCAGACTACATTAAGAGTAGTAGCATATTTAATGAAAGAGCAGGTCAGGAGACATAGACATGCATAGAAGACTATAGGCTTCATCATTTATATTATACCACTTTACCTTCTCTACCTTAGGTGTCAGTTCTTTTTTTGTACCCATCATGATATGGTGTAAGCCTTTGATCCTCAAGAGGATTTGCACTTTGATTTTTCACTTGTGATAGTTGAATGGTGTAAAAATTAGAACAAAACTCATATCCATAGTACAAAAAAGAAGCATGTGTTGAATTATGTGCTGAAAGACTAAGAATATGTAACCCTCCTAAATCTATAGAGGTTCAAATTTACAAGGCACACGAATATTACCAATGCGTAGAGTTAAAAAAAATTCATACTTTCAAAAAAATGACACCTCAAAAGGAGTAGCAAGCTAAAATTTATGTGTGCTTGAATCTTTAGACGATGAGGGTAATCTCCACTTTGCAAAAATTTGAAAAATATTGGGTGTGTAAAAGTTTGGATTGGGCGCTAGAGTTCGGCCCTCACTATTAGGAATCAAAATTTAATCCCCTTCATGTGACAGTGCCATATGACCAAGGGGCTAAGACCTTTTGTGAGTGTTCCCCCCTCTCATTTTGATTGACGTGGAAGTGACATCATCAAAAAATTACGTCCATTTTTCAAATGAATAGTGTCTCTCTTCACTATATTAGATTTGACAGTCTCTAGAATGCCATAAACAAGTGGAGAAGGTGGGTAGAAATGGAGGTCTACTCAAGAAAGTGGTAGAATCTGAGGATTGTCCAAGTAGTCATCAAAACCTACAATATATTCTAGTAGTGATCAGGATCGAGATGTCAGAATCCAAAGTGTGTTTAGGTAAGTGTCAAAAATTGATAGTTGTTTGAACAGTCATTGAAACTCGATAGGTGTTTGAGTGGGTGTCAGAACCCAACAGGTGTTTGAACAGATGTCAAAACCTGATAGGTGTTCGAGTAGTCATCATAACATGACAGGGGCTTTCGAAATGTTTGGAACTTGATAGATGCTCATGTAGTGGCAAACGTTTACTAAGATTTCAAATTCCATCGAGGTGTTGATAAGGGTGTCTAAGTCCATCGAGTGTGAATTAATCACCCAAATGTCTACATGGACTTGTTTTTCCATCAAGAAAACTCCACCAATTATCAAAACTACATATGAATAGTGGAAATTTTGTCGAACTAGAAAATATCTAAAAATGTGGATTCTATATAACTTATCTAAAATATGATAGAGATCCACTTGGTTTCTTGACAAATCCAAAAAAACCCATAAATGATTTTTCTTCAAAGTCACTAGAAATATAGATTTTTGTAGAATTTAAAAAATGGCCTTAAAACCCTCCAAAAATGGTCAAAAAATGACTCATGAAACTAGGTTATGTTTATAACAATTCCTAAGGTTTTGCCACCTTTTAAATCCAATGCAATTATCTATTTTTTTACTTAGAGACTCCATGTATGTAAATTTTCATGAATTTTTGAGAAATCCCACCAAACCCTAGAAAATTGAAATCAATGAAAATCTAGAACAAGCAAGAATGCAAGATCTCACAACAAAATCGATGGATTCATCTACTAGCATAGTTCTGATACCATACCAAAGTGGACCACAATCGAGGATCAATTGGATAGGGTCGAATGCACATCACTAAATCTGTATGGAGTAGTAAAATTTGTAGAACAACTCACAAAAAAGAGAATCTTGTCCTCACAATAAAAACTTGCATTATTGAGCATTAACTAAAAATTACATAAGAAGGTACATTATATAGTGATAAATTAGGTCATCCAAAAAGGTAATTAACTCAAATCATAATTACAAAATGATTTAATGTACATTTCTCCTAATGACCCATTATTAACCTAAGCAAGCTAATTAGATTGTGTAGGTAAAACCACAGAGTGGGAAAAATCCCACATTAACAGAACTAACAATAATCCATACAAAAAATGATGGGATTTATATTTCTTCTTGACTAAGATGACAATTAGACTCAAAGGGGAGACACTCAGATGAATATGGACCTTCTCAAGCAACTCTTCTAATTACATCTTGAGCTTCTAAAGGTCATGGGTGGTCATCTTGTATAGTGCCTTAGAAATATGATCAACCTTTAACATAAGGTCTATCTTGAAGTAAATATCATGCCGTGGGGGTAACACCAAAAACTGCTTAGGAAACACATCAAAAAAATCATGTAGATTACAATGATCATCTAAGGTGATTGTTATTTAATCATTGTCTAATTGAAAAAAATGTAAACCCTTGCACATGCTCCTCTTGATCTACATCATGAATATCATGTAAAGAGAAACAAGTCTTTGAACCCCCAAAACCTTTATCCAACGTCATCATGCCACTCAATGAATTTGTAATGGAAATCCATCTCAGCCCTATGTACCTCAAGCCAATTCATGCCAAAGATGATGTCATAAGAACATAAGGGTAAAATATGTAGGTTTAAGGTGGTGGTGAAGGATCCGAAATCTAACACATAACACTCACTAATAATCCTATATATTACTTTGTCCCTATGGCCACATCATTGTCCAAATTATCAACCTACATAAAAGCCACTGACTTGCATAAAATCCACCAACCTGCATCAGTCCACAATTGATGGGCAATAAGGGAGATGGATATTATAGGATCAAGTAAAATTAAAACAACACCACTAATCATACCTACAGTCTAAATAATAATGCCTTGATCTTCATACTGGTAGTTCTCCACAATTGCATTGATTCAACATTTGTGACCCATGTTGCCAACAATATACTCAGAAACATGTAATGTAAGAATCAGTCTGAAGAAAATATAGAAGACTTATCATACTTGGGTGACTATAGTTAGGGGTGAAAAAGGTGTCATTCCTGAAGAGCTCCTCTTTTTTCCCCCTGAAGAAGTAGCTGATCTGTGCCTTGTAGTTGCCATCTCCAAAGTTTGAACATTAGCTTTCATTGATGTAGAAGATACTTGGGGACTTAGGAGACCCCTTAGAATTTTCCTCTTGATTTGAGGGTCTGATTCTCTCTGAGTGCCAGAATCATCTGGCTTCTCATTTTCTGGCTCTCTTTAATGGGAGGGAGGTTTATCCTATTACTACATGTCCATTGGTTGGCTTGGAGACCATTGATGGCTCCATGCAACTTGTGCCTTTTCCTCACTTACCTTTGGATCATATTGAAGGGATTGTACCCAAGCCATGGATATTGGTTTATTTCTCATTTTCATCCAGACTTTAGTATTATCTACCACATTTATAAAGATTGTGTCATGTTCATATTCCTCATGGCCATAATAAACCTGTACTTCCTTCTTTTCCTTGAGTTTTAAGATATACCCCCTTATCTTGTTCTTGGGGTCCCATTCTCTAAAAAGTTCCACCTATAAATTGTAATAATTATTGGCCTTACCATCATGAATAAAATGTGATTTAACAACATATTATTGTTGTCCAATGCCTAGATGAGTTTTGAAATAGTAGGCCAAATGTATTTGACCTAGTTCCTCGTCAATGCTGCTATAAATTTGGTATGCAATTTCCTATTCATCTATGTGATTTGGAACATGGTGTGGTAGAAGTAAGGGAGTGTTCCTTGTTCCTTCTACCCTAATCACAGTGACATTAGACTAGTACCACTAGTCTCTCATTTTGTTCAAGATTTTTCTTATATTTTTTGATAATCTACATATTGTAGTGCCTTGTATAGCCTAGAAGATTTGAGGATAGACCTCCTTGCATATCCTCTTGATTTAAATTTTGTATCTATGTACAAACATGAAAGTATAGTCTTCTCCTACCCTATTTGCTAGATATTTAGTTGAAGGCTATCATTCTTGACCATAGGGCTTGTATACCATGCCCATGACTATGTCTAACAAGTAGGACATCATATAGAAGTTTTTTTTAGTTGCTCTTTGATTAGGATGGAAAAGTTGTGACTTTATCTTAGAACTAATAATTTTACCTATTTGCACTACTTTGTCGAATGTCAAGAGTGTATCTAATAATGAAACCCATTCAACCTATATGTTTGAAATACTGGGAAAAGCATACGACCTATTCAATAACGCCATATTTATTCTAATTCTAGGCCTAAATTTGATGATGCAATCGGATGAGATATCCCCTTTGGGATTCATCCTTTGGCCTTTAATAAGTCATTATTTTAACTTCCCATCTACTATATTTTGCTCAAACCAAACATTGGTTGAGGCCTATTTGTAAGTAGTTCTAGGTAAGGGGAGTCTAAGATACCTCTCAAATGCTTTACCCAAGATGTATGCAACAATATTATTAAACTTTCTAGTATGCAATATATCTTAAAAATAATTGCATTAAAGAATAAAACTTGGATTAGGTCAATGCATGACATTACTTTAGGTTTGGATGCAGCTTGGTGGAGGCCTTGAAACTTGATTGGCAGATGGTCATCTATGTATTGATTCTCTTCAAGAGACAATTGGTCCTTGATAAAATATGGTTTTATATATTTTACCTCTTCCCAAAGCATCGATTAATATAGGAATTCAAAATCTAATGTGCTCCTCTCGAATATATTATCCATGTATTCAGGTCCTCATACGATTGAGTAGGGAGAGTGAACTCGAGATTTGCCCTATTTTCTAGAAGAAGCCATTGTTATTTGATAACTACTTAAATTATCTCTATAGATCGACTAGTTTGTTGTGTGGTTGGTCATTTAAGAAATTAGGGCTTTTTGGATGCTGAGAGCTTGAAGCACGATAGTTTGATTGAAAGAGTAATGGTGTAGTGAGTCCCTTCTTTGCATAGATTTTGCATATATTATTCCCAAGCTTGACTACTGAATGCATTTATGCACCATTAATACAAATAATGAACTTTTTATTTTATTTCCCATTTTTATATGAACTTGTTACTTAACTTTGGCAGGGTGGTTTGTTTGCCATGTATGGTGACATTTTGTTAAGTTTCTGTGTTTGGTCACTATTTTTGGGATAGGTATCGATTAATCATTTATTAATTCTTTTGCCATGCTAGTAACCTTTTATATTCATACCTTGGTCGCGTCCCATTTCAAAAACTGACACTTGTCTAGCTTTCATTATTTTGGATCTATTAGCCTTTCATTATATTTTGTATGCTCCATAGTCATGAATCAAAGAGATCAAGCCACGTGGCATGATCTCAGTGATGCAAGACCTCAAGGCTCAAAGCATATTCATTGAATTGTGTATGTCTTGGTTGGTCTCGAGTAGAAAAATTTAGACATGTGGAATGACCTTGGTGATGCGAGAGTTTGAGGAACCTGAGCCATTAGATTGTAGATTTGGACTATGCGTCGACCCTCCCGTAGTTGAGTTGGGGTGTAAATATGCCACACATTGAGTTCTTGGAGTGTGGAAGCACAAAACCATTAGTATATAAAACAAAGGCCTATTTAATCCTTTTGGGGTTCTATTTGACATAATTCTCGCTAAGTGTTTAATCACTTGGAGTTGTGAGAGCTCGGAGGTATTAGACTACGGAGGCCTGGGACCATTAAATTTTATGGATGAAAAAGTGAAGTCTCTATGTTTATAGGTTTTTGGGATTTTCAAAGGCTTGGTAAGTCATTTTTTTTTATAAATTTGTCAATTTTCTAATAGCTCGATGTTCTAGATGATGTGAGAACAAGGTGCTACAACCTCAAATAACTGAAGTGGGGTCTGCTTGGGGTGTTTAACAAATCTCAATCAATGGTTATAAAACTACATAAAATAGGTTTAAAACTAGGACAAAAGATTAATACCATTATTTTAAAAACCATAGTATAGAAAAAGAACGCATAAAAATTCAAGGCGTATAATAATTTAAGATATTAGTTCAAGCTTTGATTTTTATGGTTTGGTTTCTTGTAAATTTTGACTTTATGGGAGTAACCTTAGACTATGAATAAAGAATAATAAAGAACATGGAATTATAAGGTACATGACTTCCCCAATCAAAGATTTTATCATAATGGGTCGTCGTTTAAAATCTAGTGGGCCGCTTACTAATGCATTAGGTAGTTGGTGAAAGGGAGATGTGGTACTATATGTGTACTAAATGGGGATTTTATGACCCAAACTTGATCCACCATCCTATAGATAGAGTGTGGTACACCTGGAGAAATCTTAGGGATGACCTTTCTCAGATTCTAAAATGTCTTGATCGGGTAATGATGTATACTCAATCATACTTTTCCTTTGATAACAATTTTTCTCCTCCGGTGCAGACACTATTAGATTTTGGGATTTTTGATCACTCCCCCATTTGGTTTCAAGTTACATGGTAGTTCATGAAATCCAAGGTTGATAAATCCCAATACTTCCTCAAGACCTTCTTATTCAAGCATGGGCCCACTGTGGCTCATATTTGTAGAGTTTGGAATCTAGATCCTCATTTGACCCAAGATTCTCGTTAGATTCTCTGGTGGAATGATGCCATCAGAAGAACTTCTCACTTCTTGAGAATATATGAATGCCAACTTGCTAAAATTTGATGACATTCTTACTCTGCTAATTCCTCAGAGCTTAGCCGTGTAACTTCATTAATAGAAAAAGATCCCTTTAATGAGATCTTGCAAGTCAAAGTCTCTTTTTTGTGATATCACATGTAGATTACATATATATAACTACAATGCCCAAGGAGCTCAAATCAAAGCCAAACTTCACTGGCTCAAGATAGGGGATAAATCTTCTAAAGAGTTATTTCAAATTCTTAGATCTAAAAAATTGAAGCAACAAATTTAGATTATTTTTGATGTTGGTAGGAGATTACTAGAGATGCCATAGATTGCTCAAGCTTTTGTTCACCATCATCAACAAATATTTAAATCTCAAGAATCCTCTAAAGAGCATGACATAACCCTTCAGTAGTGTCTCACAATGGTGCCATACAAACTCACTCCCACTCAGTGAGTTACGTGCGATAGGCTCCTCACTATGGATGATTTGCAAGAGGCAGTGGATGATATGGTAAATGATTAATCTCTAGGCATTGATGGCTTCCCCTGTGAATATTATAAAACTTTATAGAAACTTGTGGGTTATGACTTACACCATATCTATCAAGAATCCTTTTGTGAACATTCTTTAAGGAAGAATATAAACAAAGGAAACATTAAAGTCATACCTAAACATGGGGATCATGCGCTGATCTATAGTTGGTGGCCGATCATCCTTCTGAATGTTTCTTACAAAATAATTGCTAAAGCTTTACCACTCTGATTGCGTAATCTATTTCCACACATTATTCACCCTGAGAAAAAATGATTCATCAAAATTAGGTATATATTATATAATATTATTGTGGTTTGGGAAGGAATGGACTAGGCTAGGAGATCCAATCAAAAATATATGTTCATAAAAATTGACTTTAAAAAAGCTTATGACCATATTGAGTGGTTTTTCATCTTGGCCATGCTTAAAGACCCGGGCTTTGGTCCAAATTTCATTCAAACCTTCCATATGCCTCGGTTATCCTCTCTATTAATGGAGTTATGTCAGAATAATTTGGATTATTTTGATCTATTCACCAAGGATGCCCCTTGGCACCTACCCTATATGTGTTTGTAGCAAAGGGTTTTAGATATCTTCTTAGCAATGCCCAAGATAGGGGCTTTGTCAAATGAATCAATCTTCCTTCAAATACAAAAAACCCTTAGGAAGATATGCAATTACTGAATGGCCACTTTGTTGATGATTCTTTACTTACTATTATTAAAGAAGAGGTTAATGTGGACAATGCCTTGTAGTGTCTCAATATCTTCTGCCTTGCCTCTGGCTGAAGAATCCAATGGTAAAAACTAGATGCTGTAGGCAATCATACCTCCTCCAACCGATGTGGGCTAACAAGTATGGGTGGGCCTAGATTCAACATGATAAAATTTTCAAGCTTCTAGGCATTCCTTTTACTTTTGAGGCCTCTCCACCCATGTTGTGTCAATATGTTGTTGACAGGGTGGAAAAAAAGCTAGAGTATTGGGTCACTAAGCCCTTATCATTAAAAAAAAAAATTCAAATCTACTTGAAAGTTCTTGTGACTACCCATGTCTATTACTCTTTGTGCTGGGTGCCTTCCAAGAATTCTTACTAGAAACTTGAAAAGCTTCTTATGGACTTTCTTTGGGTTAATTCTTCCCATGGCCATGGCTTCCACAGATTTGCTTGGGAATACTGTTGGCTCTCGCAGGATGCCAGAGGTATGGGTCTCATCAACATTGCTCATCAAGGAGTTTTCTTATGTGCTAAATGGATTGTGTGGGCCATTGAAGGCAAGGAATCTTGGAAGGTGTTATTTCAACACTACATTTCTTCAGGTCTTCCTAGAGGCAAAAAAGCCTAGAAAGGACTTGGCTTCTCCAATATGCTCATCATCAAAACCCCTATTCAAATTACAGGGTCCTTTGTTGCTAAAAGTATTTGAAAAGCATGGGAAAAAGGGTAGATGTAGGATAATGGGGGACAAAAGGGTGTTATAAAGTGACACCCTTTTTCTAAAATAAACAATAGTTGAACTTGGAGAGAATGTTAGAGACACTACAAAAAAGATTTTGACAATGACATAGAAATATGAATTGTGGAATTTTAAATGTAGTTTCTAAATATTTAATTTTTTTCAATACCCAGATGATAAATGTGTGTGAAATAGATGCATTTATGACAATAGATTGGTAATTTTTTGTAAAAAGATAAGGATAGTGCATGTGTATGAACACACTTTGTTTTGAGTAAACAACTGAATTTTTGTATGAAATTTCATATATAAATAATTGAAATGTCGAAGATTGTTGAGAATATTTTTTATTATATATCTAATTTTTAAATAATTTTACAAATCAAGATAACTAAAAAATTGAAACTACAAGTGTACAAACACAACTTTTTGACCTTAACTTCATGAGAATCAATTTTTTTATAAAGCATAGTTGACAATGTGTAGATTGTTGAGATATAAATTTTATAAACTTTCGATTAAGATTCAAACATAAGGGATTTTGTGATGATATATATATATATATATATATATATATAGTCCATAATGACGTATGTTATGTATAAATTAAGTAATAATTATAAATAATATTCTAACATTAAAAAAAAAAAAATTCTAAAACTACACTTTCTCCTCTACAAACCCATATATATATATATATATTTTAAAAATAATAAAAATTACTTGATCAGATGTGTCGACAAAGATGAAAAATACACTCAAATTTCTTGATTATATGTGTCGACAAAGAGGAAAAATACACTCAAATTTCTTAAAAACTAAGTGGGCTACTCCATGACCAGTTCCAAGGTAGGTTCAGACCTCTCCAACCTTGTTCTCAAGCTAGATTTGGAGGGAAAATGAAAAGAAAAAAATTGAAATGTTTAAAGAGTGTATGTCCTTTGCAAAGGGTGTACGCCCTTTATAAAGGATGCACACCTTTTGAAAAGGGCATACACCATTTACAAAGGGCGTGCATCCTTTGCAAAAGGCGTGCATCCTTTATAAAGGGTGTATGCCCTTTGCAAAGGGCATACACCCTTTATAAAAGATGCACACCCTTTGCAAAGGGCACACACTATTTAAAAAGGGCATACACCCTTTATAAAGGATGCACACCCTTTGCAAAGGGCATACACCCTTTGAAAAGGGCATACGCCCTTTATAAAGGATGCACATACACCCTTTATAAAGGATGCACGCCCTTTGCAAAGGGTGTATACCCTTTTTAGAATGACAATTTTTTTGTTTTCAATTTGAGGTGTTTGGAATGCAATTTTTTTTTTTCAATTTGAGGGGCAAGCATATATTTAGTAAAATAAATGTTAAGTATCTTATGCTTTAAATTTGTTTTACTAAATATATTAAATTAGGGCCACTCAACATCTTCTAAAATTGGTTACAGAGTTGTAAGAGTTACCATTTAGAAGTTAGTTTTTTAAATTTCATTCCAGCCAATACTTAGTTTTCAGAATTTTAGGATCAGAAAATAAAATAAAAAATGAGGTTACAAATCATGTTACATATGTAATAGATCTATACCATTGATTTTGACTCATATTTAACCTAATTGAATATGCCCTACCTAATTTACCGACTTGAGTATACTCGACCCGATTGAATACCCGAGCTTGAAGGTGGATTCTTAAATAATTTGAGGGTTTTTCAATCAATGGGTCTATCAATATGCATAAATGACTGCCCTGTATCATGTAACTTGTAACATACTTATAGTCATGATATAGTCACTCATACATGACATATAATGCATACCTATTACATATATGTATGCATTCACTCAGACATGGCATCTACCTATAATCATGATACGATAACTTATACCTAACATGAATGTAGCTAATCATCCTAATAGACTCCATTTGAAATAGAATAAATCAACATACCAATAAAATTCATTCTAAGAAGATATCACATTCTAAAACAAATGTCAGATAGATGGTCAATCCATGCATTCTTCAATTCTAATCTCATGCATTATTACAAAGTCATGTATAATAAAGTCATATTCTAGCACTCCAAATTCACATAAGACACTCCCTTATTGATCCTCATCATCCTTAATCACTCCCTCATCAACCCTTTTATTCATGCTTATCATCCTTATTCATTACCTCACCAGTTATCATTGTCCCTCATTATCCCTAATCACTCCCTCATTAGCTATCATCATCCTTCATTATTGCTAATCACTCCCTCATCAATCCTCATCATCCCTAGTCACTCCCTCATCATCCCTCATTGTCATTGATCATCCCTAAACACTTCAGGTCATCAAACCTCATCAACCCTAATCTTACATAATCACTCTCTCATCATCCTAAGCATCATCCCTAGTCACACTCTCATCATCCATCATCATCCTTAATAACTCCCTCATTAACCATCATCATTTCTCATCATCCCTAGTCAATCCTTCATCATCTTTCATTGAACCCCTTATCATTCCTAATTACCCCTTTATCAACCCTCATCATCCTTCATCATCCATAATCACCCCCTCCTCACTATCTTTATCCCTCAATAACCCTAACAATTCCCTCATTGTCACTCATCATACCTAATCACTCTATCATCATCCCTAGTCAGTCCCTCATCTAGCAGAGTGTGTTTCCAATCTAGTAGTTAGTATAAATTTGTTTCAGATTGAACAATATCTTTTTCAGATGAATATTGAATGGTGTTTCAATTCCTTTTATTCTAATTGGAGTGTACTAGGTTGATTATTCTCATTCCTTTTGTTCTAATTGTATTTAGGATTTTAAGCTTATGGTTTAGGATTTAGGGTTAAGGGCTTAAAGTTTAGGTTTTAGGGCTTAGGGTCTAGGATATAAAGTCTAGGGTTTAAGGTTAGGGTTAAGTGTTTAAGGTTTATGGTGTTTAGGGTTCAAAATTCAAGGTTTATGGTGGTTAGGGTTTGGGTTTTGAGTTTTAGGGTTAATGGTTTAGGTGTAAATGGAGTTTACTAGGGTGATTACCTACATCTGTGTCTAGTATGAGTGACTGTACGTGAATACAAGAATATGTCTTGTATGAGTGACAAAATACCTACATGTAGTTATAGGTATGGGGTAGATTTAATGTTTGAATTATTGTGTCATTATTATATGTATGTTATAGGTTGAATGATATAGTTTAACCATTTATGCATATTGATAGACCCATTGATTGAAAAACCCATAAATTATTAGGAATTCATCTTGAATCAACATTCAAGCCTTTTATACGCATGTCCCTAGTCATTATTTTCTATATATAGGTTAAAATGATCCCTATCCTTTCAATATATGGCTTAGGGTCTAGGGTTTAGGTATATTGTTTAATGTTCATGGTTTAGGGTTTAGGTTTCAATGTTTAGGGTTTAAGGTTTAGTGTTTAGGGTTAGGGGTTTGGGGTTTGGTTTAGGTGGAAATGGTGTGAATTAGGGTTATTATCTATAGAATATGTGGAACATGGTATATAAGGGTCTAAGATAGAATGTACACCTACAAGCATACCTTTTCTGAGTAGGCACATAGTTATGGTTGACTACAATTTAATCCTAGGTCAGTAAAGAGTACACTTTGAGGAGTTGGCAAGAAAGAAGGGGTGATATACCTAATTATAACACCTAAAAAATGGTTATACCAACCTCATGAGATACTTAGGACAAGAAAATAGGGGTGGAAAATGAGCTCAAGCCTTAACCTACAGTTGACACATAAATCTTGCACATAATGAGTGCTCAAGAAGTATGCCTTGGGTTTTATGAGGTTTGGAGGTGCTAGGAGTGTGAACCAATCCTAAAAATTTATAAAAAGAGTCCCCATAACTTTCCAAAGCTCCTCATATCATCATTTTGTCTAGGAAAATAGGGAAAGTGACCTCTATTTTGTCTCAAACAGAGGGCACTCCCAAGAGGAAATATCCTACAGGCTTAGTATGAAAAGGGTAAGAAAATGAGTTAGAGACTGTCAGAACCTTGAAAAGCGATGTAGGAGGATGTGTTTAAAATGAAAAAACACATGGGAGTAATCAAAATCATAAAAAATACTCATAGGTGTTGATGAGTAGCTATGTGTGGACTAGGCCTATTAAGCCTTAATTAGGCCTAAAAGCCCTAAGTAGATGTAGCCTCACTTCTAACAACAAGTTAACCTTTAAGAGAATTATAGGACCTACATGGGGATATATAAGGTGTTTTAGAACCTTTATTTTGTAGATAAGGCCATGAAGATATCATTTATTGGCTCAAGAACATGATAGGATGCACATAATGCCTTAAAGAGCTCGAGAGGCCAAGTTTGGAAGCTCACATCAGTACAGATACCTAGCATGGGAGTTTGAGGAGATAGGATAGGTTGGAGAGGGTACTAAGAAAGGATCTAGTGGGATTTATTCAAGGTTCAGATGTCACAATTTTATGAACTATCCTTAAGGGGTAAAACTACCCAAAACCCTCTAAAATCCTTGTTAATTACTTAATTGAGAAGAAGTGGAAGAAAAGGCATCTTAGAGGGCTAGTTTGATTGGGAAATGATTTTGGACTTGTAGAGGACTCCCTAGGTCTCCTTCCTATCAATTTGACTTTTACCCTATCTGTACAGACATGCTACATAATAGATTTTATTGATAATTTTTGATGTCTTGTAGGTATAAAAGATTCCCAAAGGACGAGGATCACTTTGCGAGATAAAATGAGACTTAGCCTCCTCATATCCATTTATTACCTTAGTAAATCACATAAGTACTTATACAATCACTTTTAATTCAGCTAGTCTAAACTGACATAGTGAATAGAGAGTGATCACCAAGTCAGAGGGTGGTAACTCTAATTTGAAGGGCTTTAAAGGTTTACCTCATAGATCTAGAGACTTGAGGACCATTAACAAGTGTCATACCCTTCCTTGTATGGATTGGATTGATAAACCGATGATCATCTTAGTGACAAATGTGAAAATAGATCTAAAGAAGGGTGATTGTGATGGCAGATAATGAGAATACTTTCCTAGAGGAATATTGATGATTAGGGACACATCTAATGCATGTTAGAGCTTGTTTCCAAACCTCCCTTCATAGTACAATGATTTCATCTTTGAGTTAGTTGGTTTTATTTGTGTGTGTGTTCCATAAGTGCTCATGGAGCACAAGTGTGTGGTGTGTTGTTTTATGTCTTGTAGGGTTGTAATATAAGTGTTTGAACTGGTCTGAGATGTTCATCAAGTTTAGAGACATGAAAGAGATTCATAACATTAATGGTGGAGGTAAAGTATTTATTATGGAACCAATCTACCAACTACACAATCAAATATCATACATTCACATAGAAACCTCTTGCATACACACCTATAGGTTTTCCCAATAGGGGAGTGGGCAATTGAATATTAGGTTATATGGTTTAGTGTTTAGGATTTAGGATTTTAGGCTTATGGTTTATGCTTTAGGGTAAAGGGCTTAAAGTTTAGTTTTTAAGGTTTAGGGTCTAGGGTATAAAGTCTAGGGTGTAAAGTTTAAGGTTTTATGTTTAGGGTCTAGGTTTTGGGGTTTAGGTATTATTGTTTTGGGTTTAGGGATAATGTATTAGGGTTAAGTATTTAATGTTTATGGTGTTTAGGGTTCAACGTTCAAGGTTTATGGTGTTTAGGGTTTGAGGCTAATGGTTTAGGTGTAAATTATATGTATGTTATAGGTTGAATGCTACATGATAGACATTTATGTATATTGATATACCCATTGATTAAAAAAGCCACAAATTATTTAGGAATTTATCTTGAATCCATATTTAAGCCTTTTACATGAATGTCCTTAGTCACTCCTTTCTCTATATAGGTTAGAATGACCCCTATCCCTTCAAGATATGGATTAGCCAATGCCACCTCTCCTTTCTCTATATAGGTGATAACTCAAGATTATGGTTTATCGCTAGAGGTTTAGGATTTATACATTTAGGGTTTAAGGTTTATGGTTGATGGTTCAAGATTCATAGCTTAGGGTGTAGTGTATAGGGACTAACATTCAAGGTTCAAGTTTCAGTGTTATGGCTTAGGGATTAGGTTATAGGCCTTATTATTTATAGTTTATGCTTAAAGGTTTGGGATTTATGGTTTATGGATCAAGGGATCAAGATTTTAGCTTTAAGGGTTTAGGGCTTGGTGTTTGGAGTTAGGGTTTTAGTTTTGTGGTTTTAAACTTAGGGTTTAGGGTGTAAGGTTTTGGTCTTGGGGGTTTGGTTGAGGCTTTGGGGCTTGGAACTTAGTGTTTAGTATTTAAGGTTTGGGATTTAGTGTTTGGAGATTAGGGCTTAGGGTTTAGGACTTGGGGTTTATTGTTTATGATTTAGAGTTTACAGTTTAGGGTTAAAGGTTTAGGGATTTAGGTTTAGTGTTTAAGGTTTTGGGTTTTTGATTTAGGAGTTAATGTTTAAGGTTTATGGCTTATGGTTTATGGTTTTAGGCTTGGATTTTAGGGTTAAGGCCTTACATTTAAGTTTTATGGTTTAGGATTTAGGATTTTAGGTTTATGGTTTGGGATTTAGGGTTAAGGGCTTACATTTAGGTTTTAGGGTCTAGGGTATAAAGTATAGGGTTTAGTATTTTAAATTAATATAGGTTGCATGTTGTAGGCTATTCATTTATGCATATTGATAGACCCATTAATTAAAGTTCATTTTTTTATGTTGAGAACAAGGTTGTTAAGAATATTCTAAGGCAAAAGTAATAAACTCCAAGCATAATACATCTCCAACTTTGTTGATTGAGTATAAACCTCTTATGAAGGTCCAATGTTATTATGTAAACACTATATAACAATTACAAGTAAAGTGATTCAAAGAATTTGACAGTTAAGCCAAGGAAATATCCTTCCAAATAAGTAGATTAGGCCATCTAGACCTACAGAGTAGAGTTTTCATTGAATTCTAATTCTTAAGAAAGCAATAAAGGATTTTGGTTTATTATCCTCAGAGATAGTCTCCAAACATCTTAATAAAGATTTATAAAAATCCTTTGATGATCTTAGATTAATAACACCTTTTCAAGACCAACCATGCCTATACATAATATTATAATAGCGCTTAGGACTTAGTCAACTTTTTGGGCACTTTGGTGATCTAATTGGTATCTTTAGATTGTGTAAAGACACCTATGAGTCTTATCATTGTCTTGATATTTTCATTGATTTTTTGAATTGAATGAGTAAAAAAAACAAGGTAGATGTAGACCTCTTTATGTCAAGTCCTTAAGAGGTAGAATTTGGCCTAATAGGCCTATAAAGGGTAGAGTTATTGTCATTTGAGTTTTGAGATGAAGTTATTTATGCACTAAGAAGCTTGAGTCAAATAAATGGTAAAAACCTCATAGTATTACTCAAATAAGTGAAGATGTACAATTGAGTGCTTTAAGAGTCAAAGAAGTGTTATACTTGAAGGTAGATTACTATCTTAGGACTTAGTACCCTATTTTAAGTCATTGAAAGTGTCTTTTGATATGAATACAAAGGCTAAGAAGTCAAGAGATGATACTAAAGAATAAGGTCATTAGTATTTCAATACCAATACTCAGAAGACCTTTTGTGATAGACCAAGAGATAATCTATGGTTAGGAAGAGACCTAATTGCAAGTAAGTTTCTAAAAGACCTTGAAATAAACCAGGTTGAGTAAGTGGAACACTTAATTTGACACCAGTAGGGAATAATAAATATCAAGATATGGCTTGTGTATTTAGGTAGGGCATACTCCTTGAGATCAAGCCATGGCTCGGTTATTTAATCAAGTAGAGCATACTCAAGTAGATAAAGTAGATAGGGAATACTTAAGTAGCTAAAAAAAACATGTAATCCTCAATGGTATAGATCTATTACATACGTAACATGATTTATAGCTTTGTTTCTCATTCTATCTTCTGATCCTAAAATTCTAAAAACCAAGTATTGGCTAGCATGAAATTTAAAAAACTAACTTCTAAATAGTAACTCCTACAACTCTGTAATCAATTTCAAAATATGCTGAGTGGTCCTAATTTGTTATATTTAGTAAAATAAATTTAAAGTATAAAGAATATAAAATTTAATATAAAATTAAATGTAAACTTAACCTTTATTTTACTAAATATATGTTTGCCCCTCAAATTGAATAAAAAATTGCATTCCAAACACCTCAAATTGGGAAAAAAAAAAAAAAAAATCATTCTAAAAAGAGCATACGCCCTTTGCAAAGGGCATGCTTAGACTTAATATTTATTTTACTAGATATATGCTTGCCCCTCAAATTGAAAAAAAAAAATTACATTCCAAGCACCTCAAATTGAAAAGAAAAAAAATTTGCATTCTAAAAAGGGCATGTGTTATTTGAGTGCCCTTTGCAAAGGGTGTACGCACTTTGCAAAGGATGCAAGCCCTTTGAAAAGGGTGTACACCCTTTAGAAAAGGTATACACCCTTTTCAAAGGGTGCGTGTCCTTTATAAAGGGCATATGCACTTTACAAAGGGAATACACCCTTTATGGTTGGTACTGATCCTTGTTTATATCTGCATCAGTTTTGAAAAAAATAAGAGTGTACGCCCTTTACAGAAAATTCTTTGTATTTTTCATCATCTCATTTTTTTTGTCCCCCTACTTTGTGCATCTACCCAAAATCAAACTTTGGCTTCTCTGGAATGGCTCGAGGTTTTCCAAGATAGTTTGTCCATTAACTCACATTCTCTATAGTGGTCACCTATTATCAATTTCAATGAAGTACCTTTGGCCAAGGTTTCTTGGATCAATGCTCTCAAGTTGTTTTATAGAGGCATTCATATTGTTCAAGATGTATTTTATAAACAATCTCACTCTTGGCTATCCTGGGAAGAGGTGAAAACCAAATTTTGGTCAACCAACACTGATAAAGAGTCTTATGAATAAATCTTTAATGCTGTTCCACCTTCAATGCTACACAAAATTTCTATTTTTTTTGCTCGTACTTGGTGGAAGGAATGGAAATGGTATGTGGAAACTCTATTTTGTAATTATACTCCCCGAATGGTGGACAAGCTTAATTCTTGGTAGGGTCTACATTCTTTAGTTCATACTTGGTGCTTTCACTTTCAAACTATCTCAGAGGCTTGCTTGGAGCCTAAGTTAGCTCATTTTATTTGGTGTGTGATGTATCAAGGCTTTCCTATAGGTAGAAGGCTTGTGCATTTGTGAATTTCCCTTCCAAAATGTTCTTTTTATGGCCAACTGGAAACACTCCCTCATTTATTCTAGCATTGCTCCAAATCCCAATGGGTTTGGACATGGATTAATGACCTTTTTAGGCTTTTTTAGCTCGAGTTTTTTCAGTGGCAGCATATCCTTCTTGGAAACAAACCCACCTTGCATTTTAAATACACCCAAGTCTGGCATACTTTCAGAGTGGAGATTTTATTATGGTTATGGAAAGAAAGAAATAAGTAGTGTTTAACAATGTCTCTTCAGATTGTAATTTTTCTACATTTAGTAAATCTTCCATTATGTCCAATGTGATTTTGTAGATTCAAGTACAGGATAATAAATTGTCCATAGAGCTTAGCCATATTTAGGACCTTCTCACTCATTGGGAAGATGCTCCTTGTGCTATGGTATAGATTCCTCCTTCCCGACCCAGGGATAATAGAGTTATTGGAAGAAATGATAGTCCTCCTCTTAGAGGTGGTCATGAACACAACTAGTCTTGATGCTGTTCTCATAGTGGCACTCTATATCAATGCATGTCTCCTCCTAGACAATAGTGAGGGTGGCAACCCTCACCTCCTTCCCTTACTAGGTAGGAGGGTTGGGGTGCTCCCTTTCCTCTTGTGCATCCAAATGCTTGGGGGATGCCACCTGGAGGTCAAACATACATGTTGGATAAGCTGCCTAGGCTATCTCTTGCTATTTCTCCTACTCAAAAATGGGAAGATGATAAGAACATTGCTCAAGTTTTTGGTTGGGACCCAATTTTAAATGACAATGACTTGCCTAGCTTGGGTTGGGGTCCGAATGATATGTGTTGTCCCCAAAAACTAACTTCTCATTTTTTGGACAACATGTGAACTGTTTTGTTTCAACAGACCAAAATAATCTCTTCCCTTCTCGAATTTTTTTTTGAGCTTTCAAATTCCTCATTTTTAAAGCTTTTTCAGTAAAGGGACTAGTAGGTTCAACAAGTTCAAAGGCTTTTGCAGGTGAGTTCAATAAAAAGAACAAGTTTCCAACACTTAGTCATTTTCAGGATTGGTTCAATGCCTTGGTCCAACCAAAAATGTTAATCGGCAAGCTTCTAAGCATAGAATGAACCATTGAACCGTTGATCCTTGAACCATTTTGGTGCAATGGGTTCAACGGGTTCAATGAGTTAAGCGCTTCAAGAAAGGTTCAACGAGCGGTTGGTTCAATGCGTTTTGTTCGAGCGATCAAAGGACTTAGCAAAAAACCAAGGAATGAACCATTGAACCGTTGAACCTTGAACCGAATTGGTTCAACGAGTTCAACAGGTTCAATCAGTTTAAAGAGATAAGAAAGACTTAGACAAAAGGATAGCTTCAAACACAAGATTGAACCATTGAACCAAAGTTGGTTCAAACAAGTCAATTCAATCGGTAGGTTCAAGGAGCTACCCCAAAGCCAAAGGAAAAAGATACCCTTATAGAGGGTAATGAACCAAACCAAGTGCCCTTGTGGAGGGTAGGGAACATTGGTTCAAGGGTTAAAGAGAAGATAGAAAAGATAGAATTCCTTCGAATTTGTTCAAAGGCCGATAGGGAACATTTCCTTCAGACTTTTTGTTCGAAGGAAATTATCAAGTGAAGGAGGCTAAAAGAATTCATTCAAAAAGGTTTTTCCACGGGAGAATGACCAAGGCAAAATTCCTTCAGACATTTTGTCTGAAGAAATTCACTCGAGAAGAAAGCTCGAAGAAATTGAAACAATTGAAACGGCTAAGGAAAAGAAGCAAAGCTTTCCTTCAGACATTTTCTCCAAAGGAATTCCTTTAGACTTTTTGTCTGAAGGAAAAGCCCGACAGGAAAATTTCAAAAGCCAAAGCCCGCTGAAGAGACAAAGAGATCAACGAAAGCTGCCACGTGTCCCTCATAAAGTTGAAGTGAAAGCTACCATGTGTCATCTACCAGGACACAGTTTCAAATAAGTTTTAAAGCTGCAGAACGTGCCACGTGTTCCATTATAACTCAACGGAAGCTGACAAGTGTCAACATCCACAATTTCTTCCTTTTGTTTCATAAGGACCGTGGTGGGCCTTGGGTGAGTTACTAAGGTCAAGTGGAGCACGACAAGTGGCATCATCCATATGAATCGAAATGAGTCCTAAATGTTTCTACATTATTTCTAAAGCAGAGCAGAAGCCACCATGTGTCACCTTCCGCATGACTCTCAAAGGTTTCTAAAGCTTCTATAATTTAAGCAAAACATGCCATGTGTCCCATTATAAATCAATGGAATGTGACAAGTGTCTGCATCTACGTTCCCATTTTTAAAGCATTCCCAATACAAAGGAGCCGAAGGAGCCAATAAAAAGCGAGAAGATAGCTCGAGAGCTCAGATCACTAGGAAGAGAAAAAATGCAACATGAAATCTATAAATATCTGTAGGAGAGTTATTTCTAGTAGGTGGAACAATCCACCAGGTGGACATCAGAGGATGCGAGTATTCAATGGCACGACCTATTTTTTCCCCTTTGAGTAAAGGCGAATGGACAGCTGTGTAAGCATCATAAAGAAGACCAAACAACTCAAGCCTAGGAGAAGACATTCGAGATGAATCAACACGCCACAGTTAAGGCAGTCGACCTGTTTCAGCATGGCCCTCTTTGACAAAATTGAAAGTGCATTCAATACATTGAGTGCGGCATGGGCTGTTTCATGGAACTAAGCGCCCAAGTCTTTCTTGGAGCGCTATATATCGTAATCTCTCATTTTATGCAGAGGAGAATTTTTTTGATCACTTAAGCAAAACTCTACCCAAATTGAAAGGCGAATACTGAGACTTTGAGCTCAGATTGTTGTTCATATTATTTTATCTAAATGAGAAAGCAAGTTACTTGCAGACTTTGTGCTGTCATAGCTTGTGCCATTTTAGGAGATTGTTCTTATGTCTGTCTTCTATACACATTCTTGTTTATTTAATCTAACAAGCAGAACTAGTGGAAGTGATAAGGAAGGTGTCCTGAAGCCAGTTACTTTTAGAATTTTTACTGTCATAGCTATCTTTAGTGTGTGTTTATTTTTTATTTCTATGTAAATAACCTTGGGATGACTTTGTGCCCTCATTATTCTTCATATCTCACTCTTTAGGCAGCTGAGGTGGAGACTTTGTGCTACGCCTCATTCTGCTGGTTACTATGCCTTTGGTTACCAGTTAATTTTCACAACCTGAAAGAACTCTTGCTATTTCCTATAAGAACAATTTTGAAAGAAGAGAAGTGCCTTTAGTGTTTTCACCAGGATTTTCTCCTTTGTTTGTAAAAGTCTTCTCTAAAAGAAGAGAGATGGATGGTATATACCACCCCTAAGTGTTATTTTCTGCTTATATTTATAGTATATAGCTCCTGCATATTCATAGGGAACCTCCCCTTGATGAGAGGAGAGATTTGTCCCCTGTTGATTTAGTAAACTTGCACATCTGGCCGACCAATCTCCTTATGCTATGGTTGAAGAGACCTATTTTGCTCACCAGTTAGCTGGTTAACAAAATATTCACCCAACAGTTTTTGGTGACTCCGCTAGGGATGAACGTGCAATCTGAAACTTCAAGTTTTAGATTGAAGTAGTCCCTACCCTTATCCATTATAGTTTCTAGCGACTCCATTCCATGTCTTACTCATTATCATTATAGCCTTACCATCTTCCTCCATTCCCATTATAATCTGGTCTACAAACTAGATCCGCTGGAGAAGAACAATAGTTTGAAGTCTCAAGCTTCAAGCTGAAGCAGGACCAATTCTTTCTCATTTTTGTCTTACAATCTAGCAGATCCATGTTATACAAGAAGCCAGAAATATCAAGGTGTTGTTGACCCTATTTTTGAGTTGGTGCAGCAGAGCAATTTTGATTTTTTTCCTCCACAACCTCACCTTCAACAAACTAGGAGTCTTCCTCCTACCAACACTAGGTCACCAACACAAGGTAGAGCTTCTTTTTCTACTCTTAGTAGAGATTTGACCATACATACTCCACCCAAATTTGTTATCCCACTTTTACATAATCAAATCATGGCTCAAGGCCCCTGGGGTAACTCATTTGGCCCACTCAATTTGACTCTACCCCTGCATGAACTTCCACGCAGCTCAAAAAATAATTTCCCCAAATTCTTTGGGGATGGGAGAGTTCACCCTGATGAACACATTACAGCCTTTAGCATAGCTTGTGGCGTAATAGGAGTGGAATTTGAAGACATGGCAATCAAGCGTTTCATGGAAACACTACAAGGTGCTGCTACAGACTAGTTCTACCATCTGCAGGCTTGGTCAGTGACTGACTGGGACACACTCAAAGCCAAATTCAAAGCAAGGTTCAAGCTTGCAAAAGATGCACATGCCTTGCTGGCCCAGCTCATACAGATGAAGAAGGAGCCTCATGAACCTATGAGGGATTTCACAGCAAAGTTTGACAAGTTGAGGAACTAAATTTTTGCAATTGCTCAGCCAACACCTGAAAACCTCAAATGCTTCTTCATCAACTCACAGCTACCTGAAGTGAGTTTTTTGTTGAGACGGGCTAGACACATAGACCTTGTTACTGCTCAAGACTTGGCTACTAAGGTAGAAGATGACCTTATCTTGGCAAGAAAGATAAGGAGAGACGTAAACAGAGGTAAACCCTCTTCATCCTCTGAATACTCACCTACAGGCACCACTGATCAAATGGTGCGAAAGCTAGAAAATTAACTGCTAGCCTTGAAAAGACAAGTGGCCCAAGGTATGTCTGCTCTTCCTAATCAAGATATGCCAAGGAGGACATTTTAGAAAAAGGCATACCAAGGCAACACTACCAAGAATCAAGGGCAGCCAAATTGTCTTCCTCTGCCACAGAGGAACCTTGCCCTTGAAGCACCTCCAACCAACTCAACAGTTGGATATATGGGAATTGAACATGATTTCTCTTTCCAACCTGAGTTTGATCAAGAAAATGATGCTGATCTCTTCACAAGGGGTCAAGAATAGTCAGCTGGCGACTCCCACATTGGTTTCGTAAATTATCAGGATGAACCTATAAGTAAAGGCAAAGCAGTCGAGGGATCATATGCTGTGTTCACCCAGTCTAAGAACTAGTCAGCCCAGCAAGCTGATAAAGAAAAGATAGAGGAGTGACCTCAGCCAGTGATTTCAATTGCTAAACGTGGGACCACTTTACCTTTCCAGTCAAAGGACCTGGTGATTGCTAAGAAGGTAAATACATCAAACATCCCTACACCTTCTACTTCAAATTTGCAGATCAGTCCCCCCCCCCTAAAAACCAAAAAGATGAACTCCCATCCTCTCTTCATAGTCCATTTTAGTCATTCGACATAATTGACCATGTCAAGAAAACCAAAATTGAAATGACTGAATTTGAATTCCTACAAGCCAACCCTGAGCAGTTGGATAGGTTGGTGGAGTGTGTGAAGAATACAACCATCCCTGCAGGACAAGAGATTAGAAAGGTAACTCATGATCCCCCAAGGAACATGCCCATCCCAAATAATTTTGTCATCACTCCTCCTGCTGCCCTTGGGAAAATAGAGCCTTTTTATGTTTCCCTGTTGATAAATGGTCACAAGCTGAACAACTGCATCATTGATTTTGGTGCATCTGACAATGTCATGCCTGCCAAAGTGGCAAAATCTCTTGGTCTTACACTGACCAAAACATCTGGTAGATGTTTCTCCATGGAAAACAAGCAAGTGCCACTACTGGGATAGATCATGGATGCCAAATTTACATATGCAGCATTCCCAAAAAAGAGAATCAAGATGACAGTCCTGGTGGCTGACGTTCCAGCCTCATACGACATTCTACTGGGATGAAATTTTTGCAAGGATGTTGGAGGAGAGTTGAGCATGGACCTGTCTGAGGCAAGGATCCTTGTCAAAGGCATCATGAAGAGGTTGCTCCCTGGAAAGGAGGCAAAATATGTTGTCACTTAGACATCAACACCTAAAGCTCAAATTCTATTTGAGTCTTCAAGTAGGGGTAATTATTTTTTGTCTACTAAGGATGTTCATGTTCAGCAGATGAAAGTCTTGTAGGTGGCAATCCAAATATTGATACAAGAAAAACATCAGAAGAATCGGTAGGGTGTAGTATAGATGAAAAAGGATCTTCCCTCTCTAATGAAGAAAAATATGATAGAAGATTAGTTTTTGATGATGTTTTGATCCGAGAATTCGATGGCAGTAATTCCTCTACTGGAGCCGAGATGGTGTTGATATCTCCTCAAGGGGATATTTTTCCTCCTTCACACGAGTCATAGTTTAGCAACACCAACAACACTACCAAGTATGAATCTCTATTACTCAGGCTGAAGGCTACTCAAGACAAAGGTGTCAACTCTTTCATGCTAAAGGAGATGCTGAATTGATGTTTTATTAGGAGTTTGATGCTGATAATCAAAACATGTGCTGGACTGAACCAATAGAACAACAAGCTATGGTAGTGGACCATACTGCTGCGCTCCAAAGTTAGTAAAAGGAACTCTCTGCCAAGAGAGCAAAATTTATGGTTTTCAGTTTGAAGACCATGTCTTGCCATGGGGCAAAAAGAGAGAACCAAAAGGAGTGCACAAGAAATGTGATTCCTGGTGGAGAGTTCCATTCGCACATCACCGATTCTAGGGAGAAAATGGTTTCCTACTGGTTTATCAGGATAAAATGCCATTTTCATTATCTCAGAATGGGCAACGTCTGAATCACTTCAATTCTTGAAGTATCAGATAAGTTCACCTATACATATGTATATTTGTATAGCCTTTGGTTCTGTTGTGTGTTGTACATTTTCATTTTTGGACCCTTTCTTTTTGGGTAGCATGACTCCATAGCCCAATGGCATACTTCAAGGCACTGGAGGTTCTGGTTTCTACTCCCCTCAGTTGTGTTCCAAGTTTTCATCTTAAGGAAGTTCCCCAACTAGAGCCATCTGTTGTCCCCAAAAACTGACTTCTCATTTTTGGGACAACATGTGAACTATTTTGGTTCAACAGACCAAAGTAATCTTTTCCCTTCTCAAAATTTGTTCTAAACTTTCAAATTCCTCATTTTTCAAGCTTTTTCAGTAAAGGGACTAGTAGGTTCAATAGGTTTAAAGGCTTCTGCAGGCGAGTTCAATCAAAAGAACAAGTTTCCAACACTAAGTCATTTTCAAGATTGGTTCAATGCCTTAGTCCAACCAAAAATGTTCATCGGCAAGCTTCTAAGCAAAGAATGAACCATTGAATCATTGAACCATTTTGGTTCAATGGGTTCAACGGGTTCAATGAGTTAAGCGCTTTGACAAAGGTTCAACGAGTGGTTGGTTCAACGCGTTTTGTTCAAGTGATCAAAGGACTTAGCGAAAAACCAAGGAATGAACCATTGAACTGTTGAACCTTGAACCAAATTGGTTCAACGAGTTCAATGGGTTCAAACAGTTCAAAGAGATCAAAAAGACTTAGATTATTATGAATTATTAAATTAAGGTTTATTGTATAATTAAAGTTTTAAAAGATATGATTAATGAAAGGAGGATTTATTATATAACTAGAGTTTTTTAAATTAAGAGTTAAAAAATTAGAAGTTTATAAAATTAAGATTTGATGTATAATTTGAATGTTATAATGTTGAAATTAGAGTTACAAAATTAAAACATAAAAAATTAAGGCTTAATAAAATAGAGTTTAATTTATAGTTAGGATTTTATAATATTAAAATCAAAGGTTAAAAAATTTAAATAAGGGTAGTGTAGTGGTTAGTCCTTATTTCAATAGCTAAACTTGTTTAATAGTGAAAATTATTTGTGGTTCATTTTATCTATAAATTTGCAATATAAGTGTATTGCAAGTGTGAATGCTAGTTCAGGAGTAATAAAAATAAATGGAAATAAATAAATAATCTATGGCAACAACAAAAGTATAAAGACCTTAGTTGCCTCAATTTTATTAAAATTGTATGCTTTTTATAATAATAATTAGGGAAAAGCTTAATAACATTAATAACACACTAATTAAAAGGTAGTCAATAGTTTGAATCCATGACTACCTGACTCAACAAAAAAAACATGACATGTAAATTAATTTATTGCTAGTCTCGATAATTTAACCATTTAAATATAAGTTAAAATTAAAATAATTTATTATAATTTTTTTTTTTTTGAAAAAATAGGGGTAAAAACTTTATTGAAACTTAGAACCGCTGAATACAGCACAGCCTAGGGCCAAAGCCCCAAGAACCACCAGAGACTACATAAACAAAAAGAAAAAGAACATCACTCCCCAGTACCTCTCTCATCTTCTAAAATAATCCTCTCTAGGTCCTGACATAACTCGTAGGGCATCTGCTCCCAACCATCAATCTTTCGGCCATCTATATCTTTTGATGCCCATTTTACCAGGCAATTGGCCGCCCTATTCCATTCCCTTGGAATATGGGCATAAGACACTGAATCCATACAAGAACCAACCTGAAGTATTTACTATACTATCGTAGACAGCTGCCAGCTAACATCATAGATCTTCCTCTCAAGAAGCAGATTGACCAGGACTTGAGAGTCGGCTTCACAAATCACCTTCCTCCACCCTAGATCATAAGCTCACTTCAAAGCATATAAGATCTCCAAGCCTTCCATCCTATTAACGGTCTGCACCCCTTTATTAGCTGAGAAAATAAAAACCACTGAACCAGAAGAATCCCTACCAATCCCACCAATCCCAGCCGACCCTGGATTACCCTTGGAAGAACCATCCGTATTAATTTTCAAAAAACCAGCGGGAGGTGGCAGCCATTTCCCCATCCTTTAAACTCTATGTTTCACACGTCTACCTCTCCTGACGCAAGCTGAGGCTGGAGATATCCTCTGTATGCCCAGCCTGTCAACTATCTCAACATCACTCTTCTTCAACAGCATAATAATCTCACTCTTAGCTTCAACAGTTTCTTGGATCATTCCCAAGATTCTAATTCAAACCTGTTGAGTCCCCAATTTTTCTCCTCAAAATTTTTTGTGATTCCTTTCCAACCAAACTTGCCATAGCAGAAAGATAGGACCAGCATACCAAACATCCTGCAAGAAGGGAGCCGAGGAGGGGGGCCTCCCCAATCTCATCCAAAAATATGTCAAGGAGGGTGCATGAATACACTGACATTTCCACACATCCCACCAGAGATGCCATAATTGCATTGTGAGGGGACAACAGAAGAATAAGTGCAGAGAATCTTCCTCCCCACCACTATAGAGAACACACCTTGAAGGGCCAGCAAAGCCCCTCTTTTGGATATTTTCCCAAGTCAAGCATCTATTCCAGACCAATGTCCAAATATAGCAATTACACTTTGGCCAAGAGAATCTATTCCAGACCTTTTTTCACCAATGAACTTCCCTCCCCCCATCTAACTGCTGAGAGAGCAACTCCTGATAACCAAAAGACACAGTGTATGTACCCTTGGGATTAGAAGCCCAAGCCAACACATCACTATCCATAAGGGCACTATAGCTATGACAAGAAAAAATGTAATGAAGTTTAGCACACTCTACCTCCAACCCAAAAATAGGCCACTCCCCTATGGTCTTCCATCTTGCTTCCACCACCTGCCCATGAAGCGAAAGGGACTTAAAGTCACCCACCCTCGTCCAGCCAGCTTCACAAAACCTCTGGGACAATATACTTAAATGAGGATATTGGGTAACTATGGGAGGGTAGCCATCCCATGAGTCTTGCCAAAAATGTGCCTCCATCCCACTCTTGCAGATCCAGAATAGTCCACCCTGAATGAGCGTAGCCCCTTTCTTGAGCGTAGTCCAAATCACCGAGCCTTTCTCTGTCAAGCTATACCGAGGGGTATCTTTCTGGGGGATCCCAAAAAAGTACTTATGGGATAAGATTCTGGCCCACACCCGATCCTATTCCACACACCACCACCAATACAATTTAGCTGCCAGAGCAGTACCAAAAAGCAATGACTGCCTTAATCCAAGACCACCAAACCTTTTTGGGCTATAAACCACCTCCCACTTAATAAGGCTCCACTTAGTTGTTGATAAATTACCAGCCCATAAAAACTATCTTGCTAAGGAATCAAGGCCTCTAACAAAGCTCACCAGTGCCACCTGAATCATACACCTATAGAGAGGAAGTGCCTACACTACAGATTGAAGCAACTGGATCTGACCAGCAAAGGACAGCCAACGATGGGTCCAATGGTTCACTTTGACATGAAACTTGTCTAGAATAACCTACCACGACTCTCTAGACTGCCTGCCAGTCGAGATAGGAATCCCAAGGTATAGCAAAGGAAGACTCCCAATTTGGAACCTGAAAATATTAGAAACTCTTTGTTGAATGGGAGGTGGAGTGTTGAAAAAAAAATTGAAGACTTTTCCTTGTTAATTAACTACCCTGATGCAGCAAGATAAACGTCCAAGCCTTTGCGCATATTAGAAGCCTCCCTAATAGTAGCCATTCCCATCAAATCTGCATCATCCACAAACTATAGGTGAGATTGTACAGGAAGGCCCCCTCCCCATTGGCAGCCCTGAATAAAGCCCCCTTCAACATTCCTTTTAATCAACCATCCCAACCCTTCCACTAGAAGAAGAAACAAGTAAGGAGAGAGAGGGTCGCCTTACTGCAAACCTCGAGAGGCCCCAAAGAGATTAGAATGCTCTCCATTAATCAAAACTGAGAAAGAAGTTGAATTCACACAACTCATAACCCAACAAATCCATTCCTTCTCAAAGCCAAAGGCACCCGAAACCTTCTGGAGTAAGGACCAACGAACTCTTTCATAAGCCTTGCTCATGTCCAGCTTGATGAACATAGCCTTTTCTTTGAACTTGGCCATGGAATGGATAGTTTCTGTAGCCACAACCACTCCATCTAAAATTTGACGGCCCTCCACAAAGCCACTTTGCTCTTCAAAAATAAGCATTGTAAGCCACTTTTTTAACCTTTCAGCAATCAACTTAGATATAATTTTATAAATTACATTGCAAAGAGAAATGGGGAATAATTGACTTAACTGATCAACCCCCTCCCCCTTGGGAATGAGAGCCAAGAATGTAGAGTTCAAGGCCCAAAGCATTTGCTTATTCTTCTAGGATTCTTGAACAACTGCCAATAAATCTAATTTGATAATGTCCCAAAATTCTTGGAAGAACTCAATCGGGAATCCATCTAGACCAGGCGCCTTTCCTTTTTGCATCTAAAAAATAGTCTTCTTTAACTCCTCCAAAGATATGGCTCTCATAAGATGCTCTTTCATTTCCAAAGAAACCAATGAAGGAATATAGGAGAGAACCTGTGCCTCTGTAGCCGAGTCCCCTTGTGCTTCCTCCCTAAATAAAGAAGCAAAATACTGCTTAGCCCCATTGCAAATATCCTGGGTAGAATGGATAACCTCCCCCCTATCCGTCACCAAAGATGATATAGAATTACCATGTTGTCTGGCTTTCACTGGATTGAAGAAGAAGGCGGTATTGTTATCCCCCTCTTGAAGCCACACATTTTGCGCTTTCTGTTTCCAAAAGATTTCCTCTCTTAGCTCCCATTCCTCGAATGTTTTTAGAGCCCTAGCTTCCTTTCGTAACAAATACTCAGACACCCCCTCTTCCCTAATCAACCTGGTAACATCATTCAACTCCATTTGAGCCTCATTTTTCGCCTGGTACATGTTCCCAAAGCATTGTCGATTCTAACGTTTGAGCTAATACTTAACATATTAGAGGAGCTTGGCAAAAATATACATAGCTGAACCAAAAGTAGGTCTACCTACCTTCCACCATTCAACAACACATCCATACAGGTTTGGGTCCCTAAGCCACATGAGCTGGAACTTGAAAGGCGGCTTCTGAGGCACACGAGTTGAGGAAATGATAAGCTTTATGGGCCAATGATCCGAACCTCTCCAATCTAATATCTCAGAGCTGGAATACCACAATCCACCCACCCAAAAACATGAAACCATGAAGTGGTCCAGTCGTTCAGCAATGCACCTGACACCCACCCTTCTATTGTTCCATGTGAAGTGGCCATTGCTAGGCTTGATATCCACAAGATTTAGTGCTGAAATATTATCTCGAAGCAAGATTGAAGAGGGCTCCAGTCTTGCATTACCTCCCCATTTTTTAGTTAAATCAAGAATAGCATTAAAGTCTCCAACAATAATCCATGGCAAGTAAGGAAATAATCTACGAACCACATGAATATTATTCCATCCCAGAAGTTTACCTTGGAAATCAATAGGAGCATAGACATTAGAAAAAAGGATAGATTCCCCAGACTCAATGCACAAAGAAACCATGGATAAGGAGGACTTGAAGGAAATCCAGGACACAGGTTGGATCTTTCGTGGGTTCCATAGACATGCCACAACCCCCGAAGATCCCTGAGCTCCAATGCACTGACATTGACCTTGCCTCCACAACTTAGGTGCGATACTCATCATACATTCCACAGAAACCTTAGTCTCCTGAAGAAAGAGAACATCAGGGGAGTGACTTCTAACTAATTTCCAAACAACTTTTTGTCTAGGGCCGCTGTTCAAGCCCCTTGCATTCCAAGAAATAATGATCATTTGGGAAGAGTCAAAAAGTGGGAATCTAAGGTCTTAACAGATCCTGACTCCACCAAAGTCTCCCCTATCATCTTAATCTTCTCCAAGTCCTTCTTTCATCCCATTTTAACATTTTTCTCAGAAACCCCCTTCTTACCATCTTTTTGAAAAATTCCCAGATGAGGAGAAGATTTACCTCACTTATCCGTATCTGAAACCACAGTCCATGCAGGAAGAGCCATTTCCTCTACTCCCTATCCCATATCAGCATTTGGCTCTAAAATCATCTGCGGCCCTGATTACCCAACCGTGACCATAGGCATGGCAGATTCCACATGAGAAATAGAGGGAGGAATGGAAGAGCTAATCTCCAGTCCAGAATCCACCGCAAGTTGATCTACACTAGTTAATCCAGGATTAACTTCTTGTTGACCCAATTCATCTAAGACCTCAAACCTGTTAAAGGTATCCTCCTCCTGTCGCTCCATTAGAGTCCTCTTTTGTCCTCTGCTATGATTTCGAGCCTTAACTTGAACGAAACCCTCAGCATCCTTGCCCTCACCAGCAACAAACTTCTTCCCTTTATTAGTACCAGGAGTGTTACTAGGAGGAGGCGTAGGTTGCTGCTCCACTGGCTTTGCCTTCGGGCATCTTCACACCAGGTGGCCATATTCATGACAAAGGCGACATCGAAAAGGAAGGGTCTCATAATCCAGTTGTTGCACCCAGGAATGTGAGCTCGCACACATCTCCACTGCATATGGCAGTGGTCTACTCAGATCGATTTCCACACAAATTCGAGCAAAAGTCATAACTTTCTTACCCAAGGTTTGTGTTGAAGACCCCACTAGTCTTTTGAGCATCGATGCAAGCATATGAAGAACATCCTCTCAACAACATTCTATTAGAAATCTAGGCAAACGAACCCATATCGGAGCCCGATTTGGGAGCTCCTCAGAAGGATTAAATCCTGCATGCCATGGTTTGACGAATAGCCCAACCTGATTATAAAAATAGGGCCCACCCTCAAAAACCCTATTGCAATCAGCCAGGCAAAGAAACATAACCATGAAAAAATTGTTTGCAAGAATCGTGACCTCCATTTCACCCTCTGGTTCCCACACTCTTCGAGCCCAATTCTCCAAAAATTGAAGGGAAACTCTTAAACCCAAAAACTTGCAATACAACAAATGCTTAAATTAGTATTTGACATCTTCAATGATCATTTCAAAAGGGATTACTAGTTTGGGTCTTTCTTTGCACTGCTCGAGGCAACCATTAATCTTCGTGATCTGAGATCCTCCAGGCAAGCTCGAGTTCATAGCACCTGTAGTCTGAGAAAAGAAGGCGTTTTCAAACACCCTCGCTTCCTGTCCCGGCATATTCAAGCCCACCACTTCACTAAAAATTATACCAGGTTCGGCCCTAGAAGGCACACTCTTAGCCATAACCATGCCTGGCCTTAGACACTCCACAACAAAGGGATCTATCCAGGCTCCTCCACTGACCCGATCACAGAACGGTGTCCAAAAGGCACTCTCAATACAAAATGTCAGCCAGAAATAAAGGTTAAACCAGTAAATTTAACAGCTGAATCTGCAGCACCCCACCCCACACTATCAAACAACCACCCCCTCCTATGCAAGCATAGACAGAGTGAAAACAAGCTAGGGCACGGCTGCCCTAGCTCGGCGACAGACTACAGGCACCTTCCACCATCATTCTTTCAAAATTTAATTTATTATAATATTTGAATAAATAATTCTAATCCTATTTTTATAAGCATAAAATATATAAAATTTAAAGATGAATTAAAATTAGAGCACAAGAAAACATAAAATATAGACTATTTTTTAATTTATTGCTAATCCTAATAATTTAACCATTTAAATATAAGTTAAAATTAAAGGAATTTATTATAATATTTGAATAAATAATTCTAATCCCATTTTTATAAACATAAAATATAGACTATTTTTTAACCATTTCTAACTAAGTAGAAGAAAATAATAAATTGCTAATTGTTCTTTCATTATAATTAAAATTATATAAAATAGAAGATAATATATTAATTATAAATAATTTCAATATTGCCCTCTACCACACAATGCCAATACATTCATCACAGAAACAAGAATGCCATTAAACTATACAATTACAAAGAGTTGAATATATTGATATTTTAGAAAATTTAATTAATAAAATTTGTAATATTTTTACCATTGCGATTTTTATGATATAATTCAGTTATTAATATATAATCATTGAAATTTGAATTAATAAATTATTTTTATTATATTATAGAGAATTGAATTATATAAATTAATAATTTTATATTGAAATGAAAAATATATATTTAATTATTTATATTAAAATTATAAAAATTTAAATTGTTATGATTAATAACAGTGATAAAATTGAATGATTTTAGGGAATATAAATTTACGAGTTGTCCAATTTTAATTCTATTTTTATAGTCACAGAATGAAGAGCACTTAAAATTACATTAGTATAAGCTACACATATTAATATTACATTCAGTTTAAAAAAATATACTCAAATAACGTTTACAAAATATTACAAAATTAATATATCAAACATTAAGAAAAGATTATAATTATTAACACAATATATATTATAAACATTTTTATTGATTGAAGAAAAAAAGTTAATTAAAAACAGCTATAATACCTTACCCTTGCATTCATGCAGTAAAAATAAGATTTGCAATATTAAAATTTACAAAATAAATATTTGTATTAAAATTAAAATTTATGAAAGCAAAGTTTTTTACATAATAAATGATGTCAAACATTTCATAATATTAAAATTAAAATTTACAATATGATTTACACAATTAAAATTGATATATAAGTATAAATTCATAATATTAAAATTAAAATTTAAAAAATAAAAAAATTATAAAATTAAATTTATAAAAAATTGAAAATTAAAATCTAAAATAAAATTAAAATTTAATTCTAGATTTGACACATCTACTCAATCAACTAACCAATCAACTAATGCAAATGCAAGATGAAGCAATACATCCTATCTAAACTGCCATGTAATTTTTAGAATGCAATAAAAATCCTATTCCTCCAGCAGAAGATCCTCGAGTTTCATGTTAAATTGTCCTCCATGTCAGTGCATATTTTCTTCAGTGCATTCTTTTGGGCTGTCAACTGTTTTTCTTACCCCTAGCTACCAGATTTAAACATTTAAATACATCAACCATCTATTACCATTGACCCAGATGCAACTATAAATTATTTGCAATCACCTTAAATAATCTATAAACTATCAAATGTAATGCCATTTTATGTTTTAATTACTATTAACAGACCCAATTACGGCTGTTACAATTGTCATGCTCCTGTAACAACAATAAAGTTTAGGCAATAATCATCTCACATTTACCACAAAACTTTTGCAATGTAAGAAAACAAAACCAACATAACATTCATGATAACACTCTTACAGTTGAACTAAGATATTTGGGCATTCCCATTTACATGCAATATAAAATTTGTCTTTTGGAAAAGAAAAAAAAAAACTATATATAATTATATAATTGATATTTGATGGGTGCTGAAGGGAAAACCATCAATAAATGTTGTAAGAGAGTTAAAAGTTATAATAAATGTCATGTCAAGAAGTTGACATAACTTTATCAGAAGTCTCGCCCATAATTGTGATAAGAGATCTGATTACTAGTAGCTCCCCCTTCATCTCCATCTTGGGTTCCACAACAGCAACAGCAACAACAACAACCTGGAGCAAGTAAACATGTCCCCACCATATTGCACATGCAAAACATCAAGTGACATGGCCAGCACAGTAATTCCACTATCACATGGATTATCATCATGATGGCTGTATTGTATTGTAGTAACAAGCTGGATGTAATTATTGCATGTGTTTGTAGTTTACAAGTTCTCTCCGACTCTGGAAGTTACAAGTAATTAGAAACCCTGCACACCACCAACTCAAACAAATAATCAACGCTTAAAAATAACAACACACTATAATAAAAATGACTGAAACATATAATTTATTGAGATAACGCTTCACATTCACAACTATGCTGATTCTGCCCTACAGGAATCCTCACAATCCATTGCATAAACGAGCCACAATTATCCTTTAAAAGTGAAAAAATATTGGCAAATATAAAGAATACCTTTTACTCACCCATCCTATTTTATGTTATATGTCTACTGCTGAAGTGAAAACCTTCCCCTTAGAAGAAGCTTTAAATTTTTTTTTTTCCCATCTCAGGTCAGATGCACTTAATTTGTCTCTCTTGAAATTGTTTCCAGGGGACTAAAATCTTCTCATCTTATATGAAAAACTCAACCCTAAAAATAGGTCAAGAAGGATTTTGGTGTGCAATTAAAAAAATGTCACTTCTGTTGGTCGGCCTGTTTTTTTTTAACCTTAAAAAGTATTCTAAATACACTGATATTTAGCCATTTCTATTTTTCGTTTATAAAGGCATTCGAAACACACTGAACTTTAGCCATTTCCTTTTTCGTAAGAAAGTTTACTTCGATTTATGTGAACTCTTAAACAAAAGTCGGTGTAACTTTAGCCTTAACACTATTAGTTTTATGTTAGTAAGATTTTTTTATTGAAACATTTAATATATTTTTATTAAAATAAATTAAAATATAATACATGTTTGAACTGTGATAGTATCAAAGTATAATTTAAGTTAAAGTATAATTAAAATCAAATCTGGATAAAATTAAGGATTAAAATAAGAGTAATAGTTTTGGACCAACAAATTACAAGTAAAAAATTATATCATATTGATATCAATAATACAATAATAAAAAGTAAGATATTAAGTCATAGATACTATTAATTTTATAGGAGGAGGAGTATTAGGGAGAACTGTATTGACTATACCTAAATGACCAGTAAGTGTTTGAAGGTGTTCACCCTCTGATACCATCTTTTCTACTTACACTCATATCTATAACATAACATTGGATAAGATAACAATTCTAAAAAAGTAGAGTAGAGTTCCCCAAAAAAACAAAGTTCCAAGGGAAAGGTTCAAATCTGAAGAACTAGAAGAAGGAATGAATCCATCTTCAAAGTTACTAGACTCTAGCTCAAAACTAAAATATATATTTTAGAGACTTGGTTTGATAAAAAACATAATATGAAAAAATGAAGATTCTTATATATAATAATATATCTATTACTAAAAATTTTAAATAAAAAATATACCTAATAAAAATAATGTTTTTAGTATTCCAAAACTACAAACATAATAATAATAATAATAATAATAACAACAACAACAACAACAACAACAACTACTACTTTCTACTGATTTTTAATATAACTTATTCAAAATTTGTTCTCTCTCCACACCCAACTTTTTTACTGTTCTAATTAACACACCAAAATTCCCAGATTTGGGGCCACTTCTTTGTTAAGATTTCATCTTTTCTTACAGGAAATTAGTCTAATTTCACTCCTAAACCCATGGATAAATAAAAGCCATTGATTCGTATTTAATGGTAACCTTAGGACTGTTCTTTCATTGTATGGCCTTGCAAAATAACCTGATTTGTTTCTGTTGATTTTATGTTATATTAAATATATTTTGCCTTTACCATTATTTCAATTTGCATTCAGTGAAATTAAGTCATATCGCTATCAAAAACCTTCTCCTCTAAAATCCTTTTGTAAATTAAAGAAACTAGATTTTTTTGGTGGATAAAATTTGTAGATCTTTGTTCTTTTCGGAAGAAGTTATTTGGAATTTAAAAATGTATTTATTAAAATTTCTAAATTTATTATTAAAACATTTAGTAAGACTATTATTGATAAAATAATAATTTATAAAAAATTATATAATAAAGCAATGAGTTGATATGTATAACTCAAACTCTTTATCAAAAGAACATTAGTTTAAAGTAAACAAGATTAAGTATAAACACTGGTCAATTCATGACAACAAAATAACATCACAATAATTATAATAAGCATATTAAGATAGTAGTCACAAGGCATTGCACCAAAAGGACTAGGTGGAAATCATCGCTTGCATCACAGAGCGTTCAAAGATGAAGGCTCTGTCAAAGGAGGATCTAGAGCCACCCATCCATCCATGTGATCTGGGAGAGCCAAAGAAATAGTAATGTTGCACTTAGCAAGAGGCAACACCACAATCTCAAAAGGGCCAAGGCCAACTAAAGAGCCTCACTGAGAAGGATTGATAACAAATTTTCCATGTGGCGGTGGAGGATTCCATCCCCCCCTGATGAGGGGTAGGGAAGAATCAACTACAACTATAAGATTGAATTTGTTAGAATTTGGGTCCTAGCGGCGGCGTGCCTTATGGTGGATGATCTAGGCAGATGCAATTCATAGTACATGGAAAGCTCCCCTAATGATCAAGAAGCTCATGTAAATCCTTGATCTCCATGTCAATTTTCTCTACTTGGACTTGAACCTGCAGGTAGGCCAAAGATAATACATATGCCTTGTCATTAATAAAGAATTGATGAGATGATTCTTTATTTTTAAATAAAGAAAAATTTCAAGCATTCCAAGGAGGGCCAAGTACCATGAGAAAGTTCAAGATGATAGGGTTGAAAGAGACTATGTATCCACTGTTAAGTAGAGTGGGATTTGGGGCATGTCCAAAAGGTCTGTTTGAAAGACTCAGGGATGTGATAGGCTAGACACTTGGGTTGAACAATTCCAAAGTGAGAAAGATGCTCCCTAAGTGTAAGGTCTTAATAGACTAGACACCAAAGGAATTGATCTAGCTTGGGTTCAAGTTTGGCCTTCCAAATTCGGTTGAGTCCGGTAAACCACATCCTAGGTGAGGAATTAAGATTCCAATAATTGTTGAGCTTGCCAAGCGCTGACAAGAACGGGCTTATCTCATGATAAAGGAGGCTTGGAGAGTAATTTTTTAAATGAGTATCACAGTTTGACCTCCAATATTTCCACCACGAGTGTGGAGGTTGCAAACCAAATTTATGGAGCATGACATCTAGCATTAGCTATAGAATAATTGGTATATCAAAATTATTTAAATTAAATTTCTCTTTTAGCAAGGGCCAAGGAGCCCAACCATGAGTAGAAACCAAGTCCTTTCTAGTTTCAATTCATTTTTTAAAGAGGCTCAAAGCTTTTATACTAGACATTGCAACCAACACAAGGCTAGTATTGGTCATAATAAGAGACCACTAGAGATTGTGGTCATTGAAAGAGAGACCAGTACAAAAACCATCATCAATCCATTTTAAATGAGGCTTAACTACCTCATAAGATTTCCAAATTATTTTTTCCACAAATGAGCCTTTAATTTTGATAGGAGCAAAAGTGATCATTAGAGTTTGGAATCCAATGTTTTTCCAATTGGATTTACTGTAAGGAGATCCAGATGAAATATAATGATATAAGAAGATTTTTTAAGACTCATTACCTTTAGTGGCTCTAATCACCTACTTGGCACATAATGCAATTCTATGTCTTTAAATGTCAATAATTCTCATACCTTCTTTATCATGAGGAAGACAACAAATATCCTAGGCAACTCTATGTAACCCCTACATTTGTTTGGCATTAAACCCAAGAAAGTCTGTGAGAATCTTAGCTAGTTTTTCATAAGAGGCTTTAGAGGGGGCCGAACAAGATGAATAATAAACATGAGTAGTGGACAAAATCTTAATGCACACATGAAATTTACCCACTAAAGAGAGGGGTTTGGTGACCCAATATTCCACATTTTTATCCTCTCTATTTATGACATATTGTCACAGATCTATAGGGAAACTATCAAAGGCAAAGGTAATGCCTACAAACTTGAGTTGTTCCTCTATATGAATCCATTTCCACTTGTATTGGTAGAACCAATTTAACATGGGAATCATGCTCTGTCTGAACAATTGGGTTTTAATCCATTGCAACTTGGAGCCAAAATCTAGGAAAAATATGTTGAGACATTGTATAGCCTCTTTGAATTATTTTTCTTACTCTCCAAGAGTGAGGAAAGTATCATCTGCAAAGTGGCCATTGATGATTTGAGAGGATTGGTTGGAAAGAAATATTCTCCAGATGAGATCCCACTTAGTTATTTGATCCAATAAATATCCCATAGCTTCAACATATAAGACATATAATGCTAGAGCAAGGGCAAAACCTTGACATATGGATCAAATGAGGGCAATAAAGTCAAATATGAGGTTGTTGATTGTGAGACAGGCTAAGGCATTCATAAAGAGGATTTAGACAATTGAAATAAAGAATTGGTCGAAGCCAAGAGGGTGGATCATGGAAAGAATGGAAGGCCATTAAATCCTATCATAAGCCTTCTAAAAATCAAGATTAATAAGGATGGTTCTCTGATGAGAATTTATCATCCATTTCATACCTTCCCACACAACAATAAGGTTGTCAAGAATATAATTGATTTTGATGAAGCTATTTTTTTCAAACCTAATAATGGCAGGTAAAATACACCAAAGGCATTTAACAAGAGATTTAGCAAGGATCTTGTAAGACACATTCAACATGGTGACCAAGTGCTAGTTGGTGAAAAACTCTAGGTCACCAACTTTAGGTATGAATTTGATATTTAATTGATTGATAAGGGAACCCAATGATTTTTTTTGCATAGCTTTATATACTTAGAGCAAGTCGATCCAGACAAACTTCTAGGTAGATTTATGAAATTCAAAAGGGAATCCATCAATGGCCAAGGATTTGTCATTGTTCATATAATGCAGGACCTGAGAGATCTCATGAAGAGACAAAAGTGCATCACATAACTTTATTTTGTAAAGCTTGAGTTTGTGAGGAACCACATCAAGGCATTCTTGCAAAGCTTGAGTTCACTCAATTGTTTCTTATTGATCTTGAAACACTAATTTATAGTTCTCTAAAAAAGTAGAGGATATGTTAGGAAGATTAGCGAGTCTCAACTAGGTTGACTTGATGGCCTTGATCTAGTCTCGAGCATATTTGGCTTTGAGAGACTTGAATAAATTATTGGAATCCTTATCACCAATTTTGATCCAATGGAGGTGAATGCAAAGTTGCACCCCTATGGTAAGATGATTATATGTTACTTTGATTTAGCATTTGAGAGAGGTGTCTTGGGTTTTTAGTTACAAGTTAAAAGGGTTGCACACAAGGAGAGATGAGATCCTCTAGTATTCTTTGTGCACAACCTTATCACCCTGATTTCGAATGTGAGTAATTTATTTGCCATAATGGAAATAAATATGGTGGTGCAAAGAATAGCTTCATTCTACCACTCTATCACATTGGCATAAGAATGTGGTTGAGGTATGAGATTCCAAATCTGGGTAATGAGAAGGATGGTTCCCTTGTGGTAGAGGATGGAGGTGTTCAGGGAGAATTGATTGCATTAATTTTCAAGTGGATGCTACTCCACTCCACTCTATAAGTGATTAGATTGTGGTCTAAGAAAACATATTCAAAATGTATGACAATAGGATGTCCATTTGAAAAGATATAACATCCAATCTATTAAGGACCCTATTAGTATGAGCATAATAATTAAATTATGTAAACCAAGAACTAGAAGTTATTGTGCACCATTGGAACAGAGGGTTGACTAGGACCCACTAATTTTTAAAATAATACCAAGCCTCACATTGGCAAGTCACCGTCCTTTTCCTCGAGACTTTCCACCATATTAAAATCATCGAACACAAGCCACATGGTGAGGGGTAGGTTGTTAGATAAATACCACCATAGAGTCACTCTCTCATGACCATAATTGGTGGTGTAGATGTTGAGAACCCATAATGAAGGTCTATTAACATCAAGGAGGATCCAAATATCCTGGTGTGATGGATCATCCCTTGTGGCAATAATTATGAAAGAAATGTTAAAGAAACCAAGATACTTGTGCTACCACATCCATTATTAGATACTGGCGCTGCCACATCCATTATCATGTGGAGTGGAGAATTGAGTAGCATCATAATAGATGCATTTCAAATTAATTTCCATAATAAACCCTAAAATTTTAACTTCTTGCAGATAAACAAAATCTAGAGATCTAAAATGTTGATAGACTATTCACATAGATAATTTACAAGAGGACTCTATGAGACCTCAAATATTTTAAGATATGACATTTATTGGTAAACATCATCCATATAGATCTCCCCCTATCCATATTCAATATATTAAAGAGACACAAAACTATTGTTTTGGTTTACTAACAAAAAAAATCCAAATGAAATAGAGTGATGTTTAACAGGGAATTATCCTCTCAGGAAGAGTCACCACCACCATAAGGTGGACTATGTAATTTATTAAAGAACCAATTTCTCAAGTAGAGGATATCCCAATTAGAGAAAAGCTCACTTGAGTCTTAAAAACTTGTGAAACAAGGCTCCATAGGGCCATTGGAATTCTAGGAGTCTCAGGTGGGAGATTGGCATTGCACACCTTGGAATAAGGTTTGCTCATAGGGGGAGTAACAACTGAGTATGTAGATTTATTATTATCGACTAGTGATTTTTTGTTAGTAATTATCATCTAGCTGCTATTTTTTTTACCACCTTAGAATTTTGAGATTGTGGTTGTTCAAATGATAGTTTCAGCCATCCTATGAGGGGGAAATATTTGATTCGATGGTCAAGGAACTGACAAAAAATGTGTTATTGATTTGGGCAACAATTTAGGCGACAATTCGGGTGACAGTTCTACCCCAATTGATGACAAAACTTTCGGGAGCCATAACTTTTGCACCGTAGCTCCAATTGACTTGCCGTTTGAACCGTTGGAAAGCTAAGAATGAGGAGAACGTAGTGAGATGGCATAGAGCTTTTCTCAATGAAGTTTGACCCCTAAAAACCCAATGGAAGTGACCCAAATTTCAATTTTAGTAGTGCAGTCTAAAAATAGTAATTCCTCGATTTCTGTATTGTTTTAAATCTTGAAAGTCAAACCACTTAATATCCCTTGATATTGGTGACCTTCCACATCCTCCCCATGCTTTCAAAATATGTATAAATGAAGAGGTAACCTGAAATGTGAAGACAAACATCTCTTCCCAAAGATAAGCATATATTTGTATTGCGATCTTGAGTAATAATACATCTCTTCTCAGAGAATTCATTGTTACTGTGTTATTTCTATGTTATTGAAATATTTATCAACCAATTTTTTTGAGTTTTGGATCAGTGGTATTAGAGCAGTTTGTCTTGAGAGTGTATGATCCCGAGGATGAGGTTAGGCTACAAGAAGCTTGGGTGGGAAACAACAGAGCTTCCAAAATTTCCACCTGTTCACTCCAAACGACTTTAAATGGTAGAGGACATCGAGACATCTAATCCTTTCAAGGAAATGGTGAATGAAGCCCTCCAACGAAAACAAGTGCAGATGCTACAACAATTTCCCAAATTCTTCAAACACTTTCGATGGGAAATTCTGGCTCCGCGGCTACACTTCCTGGCTCCTTATCTAGGGAGCGTCCTTTCAGTGCCCCAACACCCTTCAAGGTTTAGGTAAATTTTGATATTCCTACATTTAAAGGCAAATCAATGCTGATGTAGTAGAAAATTGGTTGGATCAACTGTCTTCCTACTTCTCTGTAAATAAGTTCACCGATGGAGAAAAGATTACTTTTGCTCTTTTGAAATCATCATTGCCTGTGAAAAACTAGTGGGAAGTGTATAAAAAGAGGTTCAGTATAGATGACATTGGCCTTTAGGTGGAACCTACCTGGGATGATTTTGTGGAAGCAGTGAAAGAAGAATACTATCCCACCAGAGCATATGATGATCTGTACATACAATGGCAACAACTTCACCAAGGTAAGGACCAATCTATTCAAGATTACATAGACACTTTTCATTCTTTGTTTGCAAGATTGGGAATTCAAGAAAGTGAGAAACATAAGACTCTCAAATATCGTGGTGGACTACAATGGTACATATAGGGGGAAATGGAACTCTTCAATTTGGAAACCCTCGGTGAGGCATACAAATTCATAGTGAAGATTGAACAGAAGCATGGCAAAAAGAATACGAAGAGTCAACCCTCAAAATGGAAAAGTGACAAGGAAGGTCAAACACGAGGCCAAAATTGGAAGCAAAAGGAGTTTCAGGATAAGAAATACTAGAAGGGGAAGGATGGAAAATGGTGTCATTACTACAAAACTAGAACTCACTCCAAAGAATAATGTTGAGCCATCAAGTCACTACTTTCTGAGTCACAATACTCGACATCTACTACTCTGCCTCATACACAACCCACAGTCGAAGAGGATGAAGAAGAAATTATAGATGCTGAGCTTGACACCATCATCGCTTCATCACAGACCTGTGAGGAAAGACTAGATGACAAGGAAAGATTATTTCACTCCAAATTATGGGTAAAAGGTAAGCCTATGCATTTCATTCTTTATAGTGGGAGTCAAAAGAATTTAATCTTTGATAAAGTTGTGAAAAGTCTAAATTTATCCGTGAAGCCTCATCCAAAGCCCTAAAATATTGGATAGTTGAGCCCAGGGAGAGACCTCCATGTCACCCATCAGTGTCTTCTTTCATATGCCATAAAACCATTCCAAGATGAAGTCTTGTGTGATGTGGTCAATCTAGATGTTTGTGATGTACTCCTTGGTCAGCTGTTCATGTATGAGCGACATGGCATCTATGAATCATGAACCTGAAGGATCACCCTCACTCTTGGAGCATGGCGCTATAGGGTACCAGAGGTACCACCTCCCACATCTATCTCCCTGATCAGTGCTAAGCAATTCAAGAGATTGGTGGAGAAGACAAAGCAATTTGTTCTCATGGTGGTCAAACCACAAAAATCCAAGAAGGCCAATGTTGTAGTCATGACTACATAATCAACACAACAACAAAAGTAGATAGGATGGATCACAGGAGAATATGATGACTTATTCAAGTCACCCATAGGAGTTCCACTGCATTACTAGGTAAAACATTCTATCGATTTCATCCCAGGATCACCTTTGCCTAATAGTCCTATGTATCACAGATTAGTTTTGGAGATTGATGAGATAAAAATATAGATTCAAGAATTGATCCAAAAGGGTCACATCAGGCCAAGCTCTTCACCTTGTGGTAGCCCAATTGTCTTGGCACTGAAGAAAGATGGAACATGGAGGCTTTGCATTGACTACCGAGCCCTAAATAAAATCTCTGTGAAGAATCATTATCCTCTCCCTAGGATTGATGACCTATTGGACCGGCTCTGTGGTGTGAAGTTCTTCACCAAAATTGATCTCAAATCTGGTTATCACCAAATTCCCATCGATCCCACTGATGTCTAGAAGACTGCATTCAAATCTAAGGAGGGGATCTTTGAATGGTTGGTTATGCCTTTTGGCTTAACTAACACAGCTGCAACCTTCATGAGGATGATGGATGACATCTTATGACCCTTCACTAACTCATTCATGGTTATCTACTTAGATGACATACTCATCTATAGCAGAACATGGGAATAAAATTTGCAACATGTTCGTAAGGTGCTTCAAACTCTTTGGGAGCACAAGTTGTATGCAAATCTTGACAAATGCACATTCAGGATGACAACAATTTAGTACCTCAGGTATGTTGTGAATGAGGAAGGGGTCCATGTTGATCCAAAAAAGATTTGGGTTATTCGAGAATGGTCCACACCAAGGACCCTCATAGAGCTTCACAACTTTTTAGGCCTTGCAAATTTCTACTGCAGGTTTGTTCTTGGATTTTCACATGTTGCTTGGTCACTAACCCAAGTGACTAAAGGAGGAGCTAAAGTTGCATTTTAGTGGGGTGAAATACAACAAAGGGCATTTGAGAATTTCAAGAATAGACTCTGCTCAGCCCCTATTCTTGCCTTGCTAGATTTGCATCAACCTTTTGAGTTGATGACAGATGCATCTGAATATGCCATGGGAGCTGTCATCATGTAACATGGCCATCTTGTTGCATATCATAGTGAAACTTTCACTGATATAGTCAGGAAATATCCAACATATGATAAGGAGCTCTATGCCATTATGCAAGCTTGCAAATAATGGAAACACTACATCTTGGGGAAAGAGACGATCATCCACACTGACCACAGACCATTGGAATTCACCCAGACACAAAGCAGACTATGAAATGAGAGGCACCAAAAGTGGGCCACATATCTTCAACAACTCCACCTGATAATCAAACACAAAAAGGGGAGCTCAAATACAGCTGCAGATTATTTGAGTTGCCCACCAATTACTACACTCACAATAGTTCTTGACCTGTGCGGACATGAGACTACCACTTGGGGTGATTTGTATGAAGCAGATCCTACCTTTGTTGATACATATCAAGCACTTCAAAAAGGTAAACATGTTTTTGATTTCTATTTGCAAGATAATGTCCTCTGTCATATGGGGCACATCTGTGTTCCATTTGTAGAGCAATAAAAGATGATATGGGAAGCACACTTCAGTAGGACAGTTGGACACTTTGGTATTGAAAAGACATTGGCAGTTCTTCAAAAACACTTCTACTGGCCCCATATGCGAAAGGATGTGGAAAGATATCTCAAATCTTGCACCCCATGTGCGATATCCAAGCCAACAAATAAGAAGCAAGGATTGTACATGCCATTTACAGAACCAACCAGGCCTTGGGAATCTATTTCAATGGATTTTCTCTCAGGTTTGCCCACTTTAAAACATGGTAAGGACTGTATTTTTGTGGTAGTTGATCATTTTTCAAAAATGGCTATCATGATTGCTTGTAAGAAAAATATATCTATTGAGGAAACTACTCAACTATATTTTAGTCATGTATGGCTCCATTTTGGTCTCCCCAAGTCCATTTCTCAGATCGAGATAGCAGGTTCCTGAGCATCTTCTGGTCCACTCTATGGAAGATGATGGATACTAAGCTAATGAAGTCCACAGCCTTCCATCCACAGACTGATCGTCAGACAGATGTGGTAAACCACTTCATTGTTCACATGATTCAGATGTATCACTCCAAACATCCATGCACATGGGATGAGGGACTTCTTTTCATACAACATGGATACAATCAGGCGCTGCACAACTCGACCAAGCACAATCCATTCCAAGTATGTTTTGGGTTCCAACCCATGGAACCAATTGATATAGCTATTCTATTTTACACCATAGAATACACACCTCATGGAAGATTCGAGGCAACAAAATAAACAAAGTTTATTGAATAAATGCAACACATTCAGCAACAAGTTCATGACATCTTGGAGAAGATGAATCATAAGTATAAGCAACACCATGACAAGCATAGGATTGCACACCATTTTGCTATGGGTGACAAGGTTTGGTTGCAGCTTCAGAAGGAATGAATTGTAGGCCCACATAGAAAGATTTAGCCTCTGCGATATGGTCCCTACACCATCACCAAAAGAGTTGGAGAAAATGCTTTTGAGTTGAACCTACCAGCCTACCTTGGTCTGCATCCAATATTCAATGTGGAGCTCCTCAAACCATATCACCCACCTCTATTGGAAACTTCAGTTGTAGCAGAACAACTAGACATTGATGAGATTGATCCATAGAGTTTTTATCTAGTGGAAGAGGATCAAATTGTGGATACCTGTATGAAGACAACAAGAGGATGCTCTATTCTGCTTTATTGAGTGGTCAAAAGGGGCCAGCTTAGCCTTCAAGGTGAGTGGCTCACAGAGAATCAAATCAAGAAACAACTAACACACCTGATGGGGAACATTGATGCAATCAGGACCATTAATTTTCAAGGAGGGAGGAATGGTCTGGGCAATAATTTAGATGACAATTCGGGTGACAGTTCCACCCTAATTGATGACGGAACTTCTGGGAACCATAACTTTTGCACCGTAGCTCCAATTGACTCACCGTTTGAACCGTTAGAATGATAAGAATGAGGAGAAAATCGTGAGATGGAATGAAGCTTTGATAAATGAATTTTGACCCTAGAAAACCCAATGGAAGTGCCCCAAATTTCAATTTTAGTAGTGCAGTCTAAAAATAGTAAGTTTCTAAAAATAGTAATTCCTCAAATTTTGTATTGTTTTAAATCTTGGATGTCAAACCACTTAATATCCCTAGATATTTGTGACCTTCCACATCCTCCCCATGCTTTCAAAATGTGTATAAATGAAGAGGTAACTTGAAATGTGAAGACATACATCTCTTCCCAGAGATAAGCATATATTTGTATTGCGATCTTGAGTAATACTACATCTCTTCTCAGAGAATTCATTGTTACTATGTTATTTATATGCTATTGAAATATTTATCAACTAGAACTTCTGAGGTTTGGATCAATTATTAAGATTGAAATAGTTAAATTTCTATGCCCAACGTTCAGTGTTGACTTGGATATCAATGGATTCCTTTAAATCCTTGGTGAAGTGGACTTCAACACAAACCTACCTATTAAGGCCTATGAAATAGAACTTACTTGGATCATGGCATAATACATGCCCTATTGGTTGGACAATCTCCTCAAGAAAGGACTATAGAAGAATTGGGAGGCCAGGGAGTTCAATCTAGACTGACACACAAAGGGAAGCCTATATAGTGATCTTAAAGTCATAGGTCCATTTGGATAGATTTAAAAGGATGTTTCTCAAAAATCAATAACTTGATTTATCCATTAGATCTTGGACCTAGGATAACTTCTTAAAGAAGAAAAGAAAAAACCCTAAAAATAGTCTATATTTTATGTTTTCTTGTGCTCTAATTTTAATTCATCTTTAAATTTTATGTTTATAAAAATGGGATTAGAATTTTTCATTCATATATTATAATAAATTCCTTTAATTTTAACTTATATTTAAATGGTTAAATTATTAGGACTAGCAATAAATTAATTTACATGTCATGTTTTTTTCGTTGAGTCGGGTAGTCATGGATTCAAACTATTGACTACCTTTTAATTAGTGTGTTATTAATGTTATTAATCTTTTCCCTAATTACTATAATAAAAAGCATACAATTTTAATAAAAATGAGGCAACTAACTATTCTATACTTAATCATAGGTCTTTAGACTTTTTTTTGTTGCCACAGATTATTTATTTATTTCCATTTATTTTTATTACTCCTAAACTAGCATTCACACTTGCATTACACTTTATTGCAAATTTATAGATAAAATGAACCACAAATAATTTTCACTATTAAACAAGTTTCGCTATTGAAATAAGGACTAACCACTACACTACCCTTATTTAAATTTTTTAACCTTTGATTTTAATATATAAAATCCTAACTATTAATTAAACTCTATTTTCGTAAGCCTTAGTTTTTTATGTTTTAATTTTGTAACTCTAATTTCAACATTATAACATTCAAATTATACATCAAATCTTAATTTTATAAACTTCTAATTTTTTAACTCTTAATTTTAAAAAACTCTAGTTATATATTAAATCCTCCTTTCATTAATCATATCTTTTAAAACTTTAATTATACAATAAACCTTATTTTAATAATTTATAATTTTGTAAATCATAACTTTGTAAACTTTAATTTTATCAAAAAAACAATTTTGTCAATTCTAATTTCTAAAACTCTAATTTTAATTATACAACTCAAACGCTAATATTGTTAAAAATGATTGTTTTGTAAATTCATAATTTTAATATTATGAAACCCTAATCATACACTACATTCTAAATTTTTAACTTTTAATTTGGCAAACTCTAATTATACAATAAACAACTTTAATTTTATAAAGCTTAATTTTATAAATTCTATTTTTTTTTAAAATATGTAAAAAGTCTTAATATTAATATCATGAAATCTTACATGTTAATGTCATCCTGCAATTACAATATGGCATTTTGACTCAACCTTTTAACTATGAGGGGTCGGAGATGCTTCAAAATTGAGCACTTATCTACATCCTACAAAAATTCCAAAAGAAAGGACAACTTGGTGAAAGGACACTATTCCTAACCTTTTTATTGAGAACGGTGAAGTTTATGGGAAGGAGACTCCTTTGGATTTGGAAACCTTTGTTTTAAGGGCAGATCCAAAGGAATCGGCCCTAGAAGCTGAGGTAGCTTCAAATAAGATGGAGGTTTTGGAAACCTCTGAACAAGCTATCTCTAAGGGTACGAACATAGAGATTGTAAAAATCAATCCAAGCATAGAACCAAAGGATGTTACAACAACAAAAGATAAATCTCAACGCTTTAAATCAATTAAAATATCCATAGCAGTTTTCTAAGACACAAATAAAAATAAGGGAGAATGATTGAAGTTCATAATCCGAAGAAACAAAGAAGAGTAACGACCTAGAACTCTTCCAGTATGACCCTCCACTTAAGAGGGCCATCAAGTAGAAGTTTCACAAAAGCTAGTTAATGCCATAAATTTCATGGAATGCTACCTAATGTTTCATTGATGGAAGGTGGTTTTTGTTGATCAATTAGATAAGAATTTTGTCCCTTGGCAAGTGTTTATTTTTTGTCATGTTTCATGTTCGTTATTTTGTTCTATATTAATCATTGGTGGAGGTGTTTCATGAGAACATACATGTTATAGTATTATCTTCTTTTTTCAAAGCTCTGGGACCTTTCAAAACCTAGGTTTTTACCCTATCAAATTAAAAAAACTGAAATCTTAAATTTATTATACAAATTTTATTAATTTCAATTATACATATAACTATAATTTCAAAATTTCAAATTTTGTAACCCCCAATAAAACATTAAAATATAATATATAAATAATATAATTCATTTATAAAATTTCTACAAAATATAATATTCTAATAATTATTAATACCATACTTCATGATTTTAGGACTCTCTTCAAATAAAATGTTATGAAAAGAAGTGTTGTGACCCTAGTGCACACACCCCATTTTATAGATTTTCTTTTTTTTGATGAAATATATCAATTTATTAATAAAAATATATAATATACAAATAATTCACAAAAAAAGGTAGTATGGAAGCATGCCTCGGGCCAAACTAGGCCAAGCCTAGGAACTAGTCACAACAGAAACAAAAAACATCACTAGGCCCCACCTAGGAACAAGTTATCAGAACAACATAAAAAAAAAAGAAACATAATTAAGCTACTAGTGCAAGGCTGGAAGGTGGAGGATCCATATCGTTCGAACCCTAACCCAAGCTAGGCAAGTCATTGTCATTTGAAATTGGGTACCAACCAAAAACTTGAGTAATGTTCTTATCATCTTCCTATTTTTGAGTAGGAGAAATAGCAAGAGAGAGCCTAGGTAGCTTATCCAACATGTCTGTTTGACCTCCAGGTGGCATCCCCCAAGCATTTGGATGCACAGGAGGAAGGGGAGCACCCCAACCCTCCTACCTAGTAAGGGAAGGAGGTGAGGGTTTCCACCCTCGCTATTGTCTAGGAGGAGACATGCATTGATATAGAGTGCCACTATGAGAACAACATCAAGACTAGCTGTGTTGATGAACACCTCTAGGAGGAGGACTATCATTTCTTCCAATAACTCTATTATCCCTAGGTAGGGAAGGAGGAATCTATGCCATAGCATAAGGAGCATCTTCCCAATGAGTGAGAAGGTCCTGAAGATGGCTAAGCTCTATGGATAATTTATTATCTTGTACTTGAATCTACAAAATCACATTAGAAATAATGGAAGATTTACTACATTTATAAAAATTACAATTTGAAGAAACATTGTTAAACACTACTTATTTCTTTCTTTCCATAACCATAATAAAATCTCCACTTTGAAAGTATGCCAGACTTGGGCGTATTTAAAAGGCAAGGTGGGTTTGTTTCCAAGAAGGATATGCTGCCATTGAAAAAACTTGAGCTAAAAAAGCCTAAAAAGGTCATTAATCCATGTCCAAACCCATTGGGATTTGGAGCTTTATTAGAATAAATGAGGGAGCATTTCCATATGGCCATAAAAAGAACATTTGGGAAGGGAAATTCACAAATGCACAAGCCTTCTACCTATAGGAAAGCCTTGATACATTACACACCAAATAAAGTGAGCTAACTTAGGCTCCAAGCAAGCCTCTGAGATAGTTTGAAAGTGAAAGCACCAAGTATGAACTAAAGAATGTATACCCTAGCAAGAATTAAACTTGTCCACCATTCGGGGAGTATAATTACAAAACAGAGTTTCCACATACCATTTCCATTCCTTCCACCAAGTAGGAGCAAAAAAAATAAAGATTTTGTGTAGCATTGAAGGTGGAACATCATTAAAGGTTTATTCATAAGACTCTCTATCAGAGTTGGCTGACCAAAATTTGGTTTTCGCCTCTTCCCAGGATAGCCAAGAGTTAGATTGTTTATAAAATACATCTTGAACAATATGAATGCCTCTATAAAACAACTTGAGAGCATTGATCTAAGAAACCTTGGCCAAAGGTACTTCATTGAAATTGATAACAGGTGACCACTATAGAGAATGTGAGTTAATGGACAAACTATCTTGGAAAACCCTGAGCCATTCCAGAGAAGCCAAAGTTTGATTTTGGGTAGATGCACAAAGTTGGGGGACAAAACAAATGAGATGATGAAAAATACAAAGCATTTTCTGTAAAGGGCGTACACCCTTTTTTTTTCAAAATTGATGCAAAAAATAAACAAGGGTCGGTACCAACCCTAAAGGGTGTATGCCCTTTATAAAGGACACACACCCTTTGCAAAGGGTGTATACCTTTTCTAAAGGGTGTACACCCTTTTCAAAGGGTGTGCATCCTTTGGAAAGTGCGTGCACCCTTTGCAAAAGGCGTTCAATTAACGCATGCCCTTTTTAGAATGCAAATTTTTTTTTCTTTTCAATTTGAGGTGCTTGGAATGCAATTTTTTTTTCAATTTGAGGGGCAAGAATATATCTAGTAAAATAAATATTAAATATAAGCACACCCTTTACAAAGGGTGCATGATATTTTTAGAATGATTTTTTTTTTTTGTTTTCAATTTGAGGTGTTTGGAATGCAATTTTTTTTTCAATTTGAGGGGCAAACATATATTTAGTAAAATAAAAGTTAAGTTTACATTTAATTTTATATTCTTTATACTTTAAATTTATTTTACTAAATATAACAAATTAAGACCACTCAACATATTTTGAAATTGATTACAGAGTTGTAGGAGTTACTATTTAGAAGTTAGTTTTTTAAATTTCATTCCAGCCAATACATGGTTTTTAGAATTTTAGGATCAGAAGATAGAATGAGAAACAAAGCTATAAATCATGTTACGTATGTTTAGATCTATACCATTGAGGATTACATGTTTTTTTTAACTACTTTTTGCTATCTACTTTATCTACTTGAGTATACTCTACTTGATTAAATAACCGAGCCATGGCTTGATCTCAAGGAGTATGCCCTACCTAAATACACAAGCCATATCTTGATATTTATAATTCCCTACTAGTGTCAAATTAAGTGTTCCACTTATTCAACCTGGTCTATTTCAAGGTCTTTTAGAAACTTACTTGCAATTAGGTCTCTTCCTAACCATATATTATCTCTTGGTCTATCACAAAAGGTCTTTGGAGTATTGGTATTGAAATACTAATGACCTTATTATTTAGTATTATCTCTTGACTTCTTAGCCTTTGTATTCATATCAAAAGACACTTTCAATGACTTAAAATAGGGTACTCAGTCCTAAGATAGTAATCTACCTTCAAGCAAAACCCTTCTTTGACTCTTAAAGCACTCAATTGTACATCCTCACTTATTTGAATAATACTATGAGGTTTTTACCAATTATTTAACTCAAGCTTCTTAGTGCATAAATAACTTCATCTCAAAACTCAAATGACAATAACTCTACCCTTTATAGGCCTATTAGGCCAAATTCTACCTCTTAAGGACTTGACATAAAGAGGTCTACATCTACCTTGTTTTTTGGACTCATTCAATTCAAAAAATCAATGAAAATATCATGACAATGATAAGACTCATAGGTGTCTTTACACAATCTAAAGATACCAATTAGATCACCAAAGTGCCCCAAAAGTTGACTAAGTCCTAAGCACTATTATAATAGTATGTATAGGCTTGTTTGGTCTTGAAAAGGTGTTATTAATCTAAGATCATCAAAGGAGTCTTATAAAGCTTTATTAAGATGTTTGGAGACTATCTCTGAGGATAATAAACCAAATTCCTTTATTGCTTTCTTAAGAATTAGAATTCAATGGAAACTCTACTCTGTAGGTCTAGATGGCCTAATCTACTTATTTGGAAGGATATTGCCTTGGCTTAACTGTCAAATGCTTTGAATCACTTTACTTGTAAGTGTTATATAGTGTTTACATAATAACATTGGACCTTCATAAGAGGTTTATACTCAATCAACAAAGTTGGAGATGTATTATACTTGGAGTTTATTACCTTTGCCTTGGAATATTATTAACAACCTTGTTCTCAACATAAAAAATGAACTTTAATTAATGGGTCTATCAATTTGCATAAATGAATAGCCTACAACATGCAACCTATATAATATATATAGTAACGATATAGTCATTCATACATTACATCTACCACATACATGGTACTACATGTAGGTATTTGGTCACTCATACATGACATCTTCACGTGGTCATGATATGGTCACTCATATTGGACACAAATGCAACTAATAACCCTAGTGCACTCCATTTCCATCTAAACCATTAACCCCAAACCTCTAACCTTGCTGATGTGAAAAAATACCTAATGGATCTTCTAATTCTCCAAGATTAACATATAGCTTCCCTTGTAGCTCATCTTCTTTGTGAGAAGTTTTCTCATCATCTGACTTAGAGAGTAATTGGTGAGAGGTAGTTGGTGTTGATTCTTATTTATGCATCACTGAGTCAAAGGATGACTCATCACAAACCACATCTCTACTTTCATAGATATTATTCATCTCAAGATCTTTAAGAGAATATGCTTTCAAGGTAGTGCTATAGCCAAATAGGATGCACATGAGTATTTTTGACTCGAGTTTCTTCCTCTTTTAAGCTGGGATATGCATATATGTTGTGCAATCGAACACTTGTAGATGAGAAATCAATGGATTTTTACCACACCATACCTCTTTTGGAGTCTTGTCCTTTAAAATATTCATTGGTGTTCTATTGAGAAGATAAACAACTGTTTGGACTACTTCTGCCCAATATCATTTTTCCAGCTTTTCTATTGATAGCATGCAGCTAGCCATTTCCATTACTATGCAATTGCATCACTCAATAATGCTACTCTGTTGGGGCGTGTAGGGAGCAATCAAATTCTATTTGATGCCTTATTGGTTTAGGAATGCTAAGAACTTATTTAATGTGAATTTACACCCTCGATCTGAGTGGAGGTGAAGAAGAGTTTGTTTGGTCTCCTTCACAACTTGTTGATAGAAGACCTGGAAATGATGAAGGGACTCACTCTTTTTCTTCAAGAAAAACACCCATGTTTTTTGAGAGTAGTCATCCATGAACAGTTGGAAGTACTTGTATCCTAAAAATGAAGAAGGTAATGGTCCATTCAGATCGGTATGAACAACCTCCAAACTTTTCTTGGCATGAAAGGAGATTGCCTTGAATGGATCCCTGTGTTGTTTACCTGTAAGATATCAGAGAAAACATGCAAGGAATTTGATAACTTGGGAAGTCCATGTACCATCCCTTTTAAACTCAGCCGGTACAAAGATCCAGTAGACATGTGACCATAATGGTAGTGCCAGAGAGCAATAGATTATACCGTAGAGGCAGATAGAGCTACTGCAGAGGATGAAACAACACATAAAAAAATGATTTATCTTTAAAAAATGCTCTAGCAAGAACCATACCTTTTAGTGAGATCAAGTAGGATTTGATGCCATCATCAACAATAAACTCCACCTTCAAATGATGATTCAAAAACTTATTGACTAATAAGAGGTTGGATGTCAATCTAGGAAAATATAGTACCTTTGAAAGTGTACATTTTCATGTTCTAAGAGGAATGGTGACTTAGCCTATTCCTTCTACAACATAATCTTTATCATCGGTGATCCTAACCCGATATCCAGTGGGTTAGTCTATCAGTGAATCAAACAAATTCCTGTTGCTTGACATGTGTTTAGTGGCACCTGAATCTATCAACCAGATATTCCTCATGGGTTGCAAGGTCTAGGAGACTAGCACTAAGTTCTTGTCTTCTTCAGGTGTTTCCTCATCAGAGCCATCATCTTGTTGAGCTGTGAGATGTCCCTTCTACTTCCACTGGTGGGTATGCCTTTTCTATTTTTGAGAATCATCATGCCCTAATGTGCTTTCTTTACTGGAAGACACTTGTTTTAGTCCATTATACTAGTAGTTGTCTGTGTTGTGAGTGTTAGTTTGACAGATGTGACACCACTTCTTTGACTTTTGTGATTTTTGATGTCGAGATAGTTGTTGCTATTGTTTATGTGGTTGATTTTCTAGAGGTCCCTTCGAGACTTTTGACCTTGTTGCTGCTTCGAGATAAGAACTTTGTCTTGTAACTCATTCTAGACTGAGTTGATGGTTTCTTTTTACTACAATGGGTTCACGAGTTCTTCGAATGACACAGTCTATTTAGAGAATTCAACATCATGATGAACACTCTGAATTAGGAAGGGAGAGCCCTCAAGGTGATCTGGATCAAGATTTGATCATCTACCATCTCACTAAGTGCTAACAATTCCATTTGCAGCTCAACCCCCTGACATAAGAATTCTTTGACTTTCTCGTCGGACTCCATAGAGAGTGTATGAAGTCTCAATTGCAGATGGAGGATCTTAGTCTTATTTTTTGCCTCATAGATGGTTGCTAATTTATCCCAGGCTATCTTTACTCTATCTGCATCCTTGACATGTGGCTGCATGCCATCAGTGATGCTTAGCATAACTAGCATCAAGGCTTTAACATTAGCCATTTCATATTTTATGAGTGCATCGAGATTAGTAGGAAACTGTACAGTCCTTGTGATGATGCCCCATAATCCTTAAAACTAAAGGATGGTGTGCATATTCATTTTCTAGGTGGCATAGTTCAGCCCTTTGAGAAATTGGGCATCGGATAAAAGGAGTTTAGGTGCAGACATCTTTTTTTTTTTTTAATACTTTTACAAAATTTTAAAAATCTAACAAAATAATATTTATTCCTAATCTATGGTGTTGCACTCACAATGGATATGTGACGTTGCACTTTATCCTGGGTGACTTCTACACTCACGCTTCAGGTCTCAGGTGCTTTTTTTCATCTTCTTTACCGCTCAGGCAAGCTTAAATAAATATTGATTGCTCCTTGGCTGCTGTACACATCCCAGGTTTATGAACTTATCCGCACAGTTGATCCTTCCATGACTATGCTGTGAGTCTTCTGTCAGATCACTGCTCTTTTTCTTCAGTACGTGTATCTTCTTCAGTATACTACTATGTCAAACTTAGATTCTAGAAACGTACTTCTACATCATTGCATAGACTAGCTATGTTTATGGTATTGGCAACTTATTCTGCTTGATCTTTGTTTCAGAGGAAATTGATGATAAGTTGAGCCCCATGTGCAACGAAGGGATATTTGAAATCTGATGCTGCGAGAGGTGCCTATCAATATATCCTGAATGACACCGTGCTTGCAGGGCCAACCGATTGAGCTTGTGGAATTGTCACTGCCGTATGTTGACGGATTGCCTCCTCGAAATGCTTTGATCAGACTTTCAATTCTCTAACTTCCAGCTGTGCATTGATCAGGCAACTGCACAGGTAGTGCCTATATGGCTACCTACTTCGTACTTTTCCTTAGAGGTCTGCTGTGTTGCTCAGGTCACATGACCTTCTTTCTGTATGCAGGTTGCGTTGAAACTTTGTTTCAAGCTTCAACGACTTTTTCCAGGCTTCTTTCTCCCATATCGACTGCTGCTTATAGGTTTGTGTTGCACTCAGCTACATTCATGGACTTTGATGCTTCTTCGTAGACTCCAAGTGTTGTGGTTCTGATATCAGAATTGTTATCAGATAATGAACTGGAACTGAATTGATTTATTTATCAAATACAGAGCATAATATATACAAATCTGTTTGCTAGAAATAGATAATCGACTATCATGAAAGGAGGACACTAGAAGAATCATACAACAGAAACGATTTTATCTAATACCTAAAAATAATGTAAACTAAACTAATCGATAAATATTTACACTATCGGATAAAAACATCAGCATTGTTGGGAAGAAATACTCTTTCACAAGCGGTTATGGGGTAAGAACTTGAAATAATCCACCTTTCTGATTTAAGTTCATTCCATTCCTTGAGAAATGGATTTACACTTAAGAAATATTACTGAAATGAATTGTTGGCGTTGATCAAGATGAGTTGCTTTGGGCTACCTCGTGGATGTACCATGCCACAGGGGATGATAGTAAGGATGAATACTATCTCAAGTACATTACTAATGATGCTGAGTCTCTAGTAGGTAATGGGCAACGACAAAATTCAGCTGGAATGTCAAATATGCAGGTCTGCAAGCCCTGACAACCAATCTTGTACAACACACTAGAAACTTACTTGCATTAAGTATAATTTTCTGTATTTTAGAATGTTGTTTATGTTGCTATAATTCTTCTGAAACTAAATAAATATGAACACATCTTCTTGTGAATTGGGAGGTCTTGATGTAAGATCAAAATGAGAAATACTCTTCTATTCTGCAAAATTATCAATCCAAGGCTGAGTTCTTCCTCTGTGCTTGCCTCCAGAAAAACCCACTTGGTTCTAATGTTGATCATACTCATGCTAAATTGCATATAAGGTATACTTTGCTTATGTGCAGAGGGAGGAAGGTTGGCATACATATGGAATAGTATCATAAGGTTAGGCGAGTATATAAATAGCATAGGGAAGTAACAAAATCGTCCCCTACAAAATCCTTTTTGTATTGTATATCTTGGCTGCGTCTTTCATATACTGTGAAAAAATGTTCCGTTATTCTTAGTAATGGCATAATATACTGTGAAATTGTTTGTTTGTTATGCATGGATGGTGCTCAACTTCTCTATTTCTTATTTTTTAATTGATTACTAGTTACATCACACTGCTCTATCAATAATTTTAAACTTTTTTATTATTAATATATATGAACTCAAAACTATATTTATAAATAATTTTAGATGATTATTATTTTTTGATTGAGAAGCGCTTATATATTAATAAAAAATAAGATATGGTAAAACACTAATCATACAAAAAATGAGTGGAAAAAGTCACACCTCACGAGCAGAGTCTTATTTAAATAAATTTTTTTAGGAAAAGTCATAAAAAGTGGTCACAAAATGACCACACCAAAAAATTTATATCACATCAATTGCTAGTAAAGCAAAAAAACCGAAGTACAAATAACATTAACGAGAACATTTAAACAACAACAACAAACATCAACTTTGAAGGAGGCGGAGGGGATCGTAGACCCGAAGGCTTATCACCCCATCCTCCCATGGCTTGAGAATCTCCCTCAGTAGGTAAGGGGTCCCAAATAGAGTTTTTATGCTCTTCCAAAGTCTCATTTTTTTTTATAGGGGAAATATCTAGAGCTAGGTGTGGGAATCTGCCTTGGGGAGGTAGACCCTAGCCTCTGCCATCACCATCCTGGGATGGGGGAGGAGATCCCTAGCCCCAACCATCACCTTTAGATCAAGAGGAGACACTCAGACCACCACGATGAGGAGAAGGCCAGTGAGGTGGTGACCATCATGGAGAGTAACCCCTGCATTTGGTTCTGGATCACTGCCACCTTGGCCCATGTCCTCATCCTCAGGGGGTGAAGGGTTCCATGAAGGATCAGAAGGTTCTCAACTGACCACATATGGGGCATTTTCCTAATGATCTAGCAAACATTAGAGGTGGTTGAGCTCCAAATGGACCTTGACTGTTTAGATTTGAATCTAAAGAGTGATACTAGAAAGAATAGTAATTTTGTTATAAACAAAAAAGCTACGTTTCAGCTCTTCATGATTAAAGCAAACATAATTTATAGCTTTCCATATTTGAAACATAATGTCAGCTTGAAAGATCTGCCAAAACTGATTATATTTTGTAGGTAGCAAAGTTGAGTCTCCCAAGAGAGCCATCTTCCATGTGAAGAATTTCAGGAAAAAAAATTGTAAAAGGGAATGAATCTAACACCATGTAGATTGAGTGTGTGGACAACCAAAATAAATGTTTAATAGTTTTTGGTTGTTGACAGGCCAGACAAATTGGGTTAGGCACACCTAGATGCTTAAGTCGGTCACCCATAGGCAAGCCCTGGTAAATGAAGCACCATAAAAAACGAGCTTTTTTGGGCTCAGTAAAAGTAGACCACACTGTGCTAAAATACCTGGCCCAGATCCCATCATGGGAATGAAGATTCTATATGATATTGAGCATATCAACTAGAATATGTTGAGGGGCCATTAATTGATATCCCAGGCGTAGAGTGTATCGAGTGAAAGTGGTGGTGATAGGTGAATGCCAATCCCTCCACCAACAAACAAGAGAATTAACTCTAATTTTATGCAAATATTCATCAGGTATGGAGCCTTGATTTCCTGCAATAACCTCTATATCTAAGTTTATTAGTTGATATTTATTTTGAAGTTGCTGCCAAGTGAGCCAAACCTTGCTCTCTTTACAAAAGAGGTCACTGATAACCTTCATGCCTTTTCTAAAAAAGCATATCCCTTTAACCCAGGGGACCAAGGAAAAGGGAACATTGTGAAAAATAAGATATGCTTATCACCAAAGGGATTGAGAGTTAATGGAGAGGCCATTTACGAACCCTTAACCAACCCAACTGAGGTGAGACTTAAGCTTCTCCCAAGCCTTTCGTAAACTTTGAATAACAAAGGAACCCTTAATTTTGACAGGAATTAGAGTGATAGGTAAAGAGTGAAGCCCTAGGCCTTGCCATGCTTTCTTACCATAGTGAAGACCCTAATAGATACAATGGTGGAGAAGAATCTTCCAGGCTCATCCCCAGAAAGACTTCTGATTATCCATTTGGCCCCAAAAACAATCCCGTAGAGTTTAATGTCGAGAAGATCAAGTCCCCTAGCTTCCTTGGGGTGCCAACAAATGTTCCAAGAAACTCTGTGGAAGCCCTTGCGTCCCTTAGAATTAGCCTACAAAAAATCCCTTAATTTTTTTTCTAATTTTCTGTAGGTAGCATTAGAATGGGCCCAGTAGGAGGAATAGTAAACATGCGTGGTTACCAAAACTTTAGAACAGATTTCAAACTTGTTAGCCAAAGATAGAGGCTTAGTTATCCAAAAGGAAATCTTTTTCAACTCTTTACACCACATAGGACCATAAGTTAGAGGGAGAGGGCATAAAGGCAAAAGAAATGACCATAAACTTGAACTACACTCGTGGTAGAGTCCACTGCCATTAAAATTCTTCAAGCCAAGGAGGTTTGGGGCCCAACAACTACCTGTAGCATTGGATCTTGCTCCATTGAGTGGATGACCCTGAAGCTAAATAAAATATGTGCAAACATTTCATGACATTTTTAATGGATTGTTCCTCCTCTTGGAGAGTGAGAAAGGAGTCATCCATGAGATGGCCATTTAGAAGTTGTCTATTAGAATGAGGGAGAGAAAAACCTTTCACCAAACCCTTGACAACATAATTAGCTAGAAGATAGCTAAATCTTTCTATTGCAAGAACATATAGAGAGGGGGCTAAAGGATAGCCTTGTCTTATGGAGTGATGCAGTTCAAACCGAGAAGATTGGGTGCCATTAATAGTAATACAAGCCCTTGCATCTTGAAAAAACATATTAACAATTGAAACAAAATTTGGGACAAACCCAAGTGCCTAAAGCATGGCCAAAATGAAGGGCCATTCAGTACAATCATAAGCCTTTTAAAATCCAATCTTAACAAACAAGGCCTTTTGATTATAAATCCTAGCCCATTCCATACCTTCCTAGACATCAATGACATTGTCCAAGATGAATCTATTTTGTGTGAATCATTTTATTCACTCTGAATAATTAAAGGGAGAATATGTTTCACCTTGAGAGCCAGAGCTTTGGTAATAATCTTATAGGAGACATTGAGTAAAGTAATAGGTCTCAAGTTTATGATAATTTTAGGATCACCAGCCTTGGGGATGAATTTAATATTACCATGATTAATAAGGGTTACCAAAGAATTGGTTAGAATAGTTTCATTATACACCTGGTACAGATTAGGGCCAACAGTGTCCCATAGGGTTTGATAAAACTCACATAGGAAACTATCAATTCATGGATATTTGTCCATTTCCATCTATTTAACAGCCTCATGAAGGTCATTGAGAGATAAATACCTATCACAGGCAATTCTTTGAGTATTGGATACTTTGCAGGGTACTACTTGAAGACATTGAAGGAGAGCCACCTCATTTTATGGAGAAGAAGCTAGTACCAAGAAAACACCATGGTAGTGATGCACAAAGGCTTGTAAAATGTTAGGAAGTTTGGTAAGTCTTGCATTTCCTTCCTTGATAGCTTTGATTCTATCAGTAACTCTCCTAGAATGAAGGAAGGCAAAAAAAACCTTCGACACCTTATCACCAATTTTGATCTAGTGCATGCGAGCTCTCAACTGAGCTCCTTTGGCTTTATGTGATTCCTCAATTTGGATTTTGTGTCTCCATTGTACCATTTGAGTTTGAAGGTGGGTATTAAAAGGTGCCTGCTCTAGTTCCTGTGACGTGCATATAAACTCATAGTTTGTAGCATTGTGCAAACATCATCTTAAAATAAATGCTTGCTTGCCATAGATTCAAATAAATGTGGAAGTGTGAACAAGAACCTCAGACCACCACTTAATCCAATCAATATCTCCTTTTGGTCAAGGAACTAAGTTCCAAATTCTAACAATGTGCTCCATCGTTCTTTTATGTTTGAGGTAAATAGTATTGAGATAGAATTGGGTGGAAGTAGGATTGACTTGAGGATAAGTCCATTCAAAGTTAAATAAAATGGGTTGATGATCTGATAAAAAGTATTAGGAATGATAGAAATAGGCCTGTACTTGACTAGAATAAAATAGAAAAGATCTTGCTTAGCAAGCAAAGCTCTATCAAGACACTAAATCACCCTATCATCTCATTGGTAGAAATTAGACCAGGTGAACCTTGGAGAGTTTGAATCCTTATTCCATTGATGTTTAGGATCAAAAACCCTGAGTTTGTTATGCATATAGAACCATGCTTCTTGTTCACCTTCACACCATCTCATCGAAAGGCACCCTTCTTTATCCTCAGTCATCTTCACCATACTAAAGTCACTACAAAGTATCCAATGAGAATTTGGGAGAGATTTGGCCAACCATATCCACACGATTACCCACTCCACAATATAATTGGAGGCATATAAGTTAACCAACCTAATAATGTGGTTGTTGAAATAAAAAAGGGTCCACACCACCCGATGGGTGGGGTCTAATCCCCAAGAAATAATATTCTAAGCAAGCTCTAGGGACAAAAAAGTGATGACCCCACCATGCCCAGTGTCATGCCTAGTGGCCCGACAAATAGATCTAGGCTAAATGATCCATGTTGAATTTTGTAGCAAGAAGCCATAAATTTTGACCTCTTGCAAACAAAGAATTTTCATGTTACTGAAAAACTGACAACTGTTCATGATCGCATACTTACATGGTAGATTAGTAAGACCTTGAACATTCCAAGAGTACATAATCACTAGATAAGATCGAGGTGCATGTCATTCTCTTTAGAAAGTCCTTCCAACATAGAAAAATTGTTATACATAAGATTGTTGGGCATGTAATCATTCATTCTAAATGGTTGTCACTTATGTGCCATATATTCTTCCTCTTCAAGAGATGGAGATGGGCTACAAGAACATCGTAATACATATTTTCAATCCAAAATGATTAGGGTCCTGTCCTCCTTGAGGGCACTCACCCTATGAGAGGGTTGTGACCATGACATTGAAGGTGGCATCTCAACCAGTGAGGCCACTACATGTAGTGTACACAAAATATAAGGAGACATTTTGGTGGGGAAGGCAAACTTGCCAACAGAGGTTGATGCAAAATTATTACTAGTAGGCTGAAATGACAAATTTTATGGACTACCACCACCTTTGAAAGAGTTATTTTTTTATTGGTGATAGTAGTACAACCATCATTATTGCCATTCGAAGCTTTGGCTTCAGATTTGCCTTTTTCTTGAGGAGCAGGGGGTGTGACCCATCAGAGGGCACTCCTAGATCATGTGATTCGAGCACTGACATTGAAATCAAGTGTTTGATAGGTTGATATAAAAAACATGTTGAGAAAAATAATTAGAGCTAATTTGTATATCAATAGAATCTTTCAAATCATGGGATAAATTAACTTCCAAACAAACCCTCTTCTGAGGATGATCCATATAAAATTTAGTCTACTCATGGTAGATGAAACACCCAATGGGTTTTATGAGTTGGTCAATAAAACCCCAGAGGGGGAGCGACAAGCCAAGAAATTCAACCCAGATGGGCACTTTTAGTATTGCATGCTCAAAGACTTGAAAGTCTCGAGTCCAGTGGGAAAACATGACCACCAAAGTGTTGTGGATGAACCAAGGCCCATGGTTAACAATATCTTTGCAGTGTTCTTGGTTATAAAATGAAAATAGAAAAATCCCCTTTGTAAGATTTTGGACTCCCTCGAGTTTCACACCATGGCCTTACTAGTGGTTATGAACCCATTGTTTTAGAAGGCTCTCCAGTGGGACTCACTCGACAAAATAAGTAATTAAAGTAAAATTCTCAAATAAATGACAAGCTTTGTCAAATTTAGGCACATCCAGAATAACATCAAGTAATGGAGAGTTAGAGTCATCAACATTACCTTGTGGAAGACCTTCGAGATGAATTTTATCGTCTGCTTCAGGGTCATAGTTGTGCTCACTTGCTCCAACTTTATTTGCATCCATGAATGCAGAAATGGAGGTGATGATAATCAAATAAAGGGTACCCCCTTACCACCCAAAGGGAGAATCATTAATCAAAATAAAAAATTAATACAAACAAAGCAATATCCTACCTAGAGCTGTGGTGATCAACAATGTGGTACAAACCTAAAAACTCACCAATGCAGAGCTAACATCCTAGCAGATGATTAATATTGATATCAAATCAAATGAAATTTTTGTATTTATCAAGAATTCGAAACTTTCTCTCTAAATAATTTTAGATTAATTTTGATATCATATCAAATCAAATTATAAGTTTGCAATAGGTTTAGTAATTTAATGTAATGGTCTTGTAAAAGAGGTAAGTAATATTCTGATGGTTAAGTTATAACCAACCTAAGAATAATATTAAATTACGTTATATTTTATAAGTTGAACATAGTAATATATGATATAAGCTGTAGAGCAGTAGACAACATGTTCAAGATGATTGTAGTTTTGGATGCATTCATGACTTTTAGTTTTGGAAATATAAATAATATTAAAAATGCATGTATGACAACTAAGATCCAATAACATCACCTTTATCGATTATCCAAACAACTTTCTTGAGTGTTGAATGATATTCAAGTTGAAGTTATGTAGACATTGTTTTGCTTGCACCTTGCCTACAAGTAAAAAGGTAATGATAACTCAAAAAGCTAAAATTAAATTTTAATAGAAACAAATTTTTATATATTTATATTAATTAAAAAAACTATAATTATATTGAAAAATTAAATAATAGAGTAATTTATTTGATCTTGAATACCAAAAAATTATTATAATTTATAGTCTAATTTTTTCCAATATACTTAACTAAACAACACTTTAAATGGAGTATAATTCAATTTGAATGGTGATTTGACTCGTAAATTTTTCAATATCACCTTTGCTCATAATTTTAGTAATGAAAAAATACTAAACCTTTTTTAGAAGATAGAAAAATAAAAATTGACCATCGACGTCCAAAATTCAAAGAACATAATCCTTACTTTTCGAATCATGTTAACACTCAACAACAACAAAAAAAAAAGTTAAGCAACCTATACATTAATAATACTTCAAATGTTATACAACTAGTAAAATGAACATCCCCATTGTTGACTCTCTACAATGTGTCTACCAAATTGAGTGGCTAAACCATAAAATTCATAGTTGAAATCAACCACCCAATCTCCCACCTCTGAGAATGTGAAAGAAAAGATTTCTAGAAGGCAAGGGACCTCTACACCCCACCCAACGTGTATGTTCCATCTTCCTTGCATGACCAATTTGTTTTACTAATCTTTTCCACTATCACATCTTTGCATAGTATATTATTATCCTCCTCCCCTCACTTTGGAATCGTTGGCCTTGTCCCACACATATGAAATATTGATATTGCTAGTGAATATATCTGTTATGTCATAAGTGAATGTGGTTATTTCTTTCTCATTATTTATACATGTATATAGACAAATGTATATAAACATAAATACCTTGGATTTTGGCTCCATGTGTTGGAGATATATTGGTAAGTTGGACACCAATCTTACAGTTGTAAAATGCACAAGATTAACCACATGGGCTATATCCTCTACTTCTCTGCATTGTTCCCAAAGATGTAAGCATATAACCCACACTAACTCGGTAATTATATTACTTGCACCCCTTAATGCAGTGCCAATCACAACAAATTTCAACTCATTCTATTCAAGAACCCCATGACCTCGTTGTTCTAACCCATATACATTCATGCCTTTAGGAATGCTTAACATAATCATTTTAATAACTGTTTTCTCTATTAAATTTAAGATTGGCACATAATCAATGTTCCCTTTGAAAGGGGTAGGAGGTGGAGGATCATCATCACCACCAAGAATAATTACTACATTTATGTGACTAATATTTTTCCCTTTTGTTATTAGTAATCTATCTACATTGGAATTAATGTCATCTTTGAAAGGGAGAGAAAGAGGAACATTATCATCACCACTATGAAGAATCATTTGATGTGCATCGCTAATATTTTGATCAAACAATGTTATAGGTAATTTATCTAAGTATGGGCCTCCACCAATTACGCTAGATGTATCATGTATCTCACCTATAGAATGTGATATGTTAACACTAGCACTTGCTATTTAAGTTAAAATTTGAGATGTAGATGACATGGTAGAAAAGTTATATGAGATTCTTTCAACATTAAAAATTGATGATATAATTTCATTACATGATACTGTCACTTCAACATTAGCCCTATCTCCATCATCATCATTGTATGCTGAAGAAGATTTATTAATATCTTGGCTTCCATCTATTTTCATGATAGAGATGGTCTTCAAAAGACTAGTATTTATTGGTAAATGATCAAATTTATACATGGAAAGAAAAATCAATCCAAATATCAATATATAAACAAGAAAGTTTTATTTCGAAGAATCAATAACTCTCCAAAAATAAAAATGTGGCCATTAATTTATATCTTTTATTAATTTTAAACTCCGATAAAAATATAATTTTACTTTTAATTTTTTAAATAAAAAAATATAAATATATTAATCTCATTTAATTAATTAATATATATTCTATTTTTTATATATTATTTTCGTGTTTAATTTTTTTTAATATTAAAAAGCATACTTGGAATTAATAAGCTTGCAAGGACATTAAATGGATGCTTTGTTTAAATACATTGCATCTTATGAATGGCGAGGTACTTCTTAATATAGAAAAAAAGACTGGCTATCTGATGAGGGATATATTTTATTCTAATTTGTGTCACTATAGAAGCTCGGCAAAAGGAAGCAGATTTCCAATCCTAAATCCTTACTTCACTAAAATATTTCATTCTTTCTTTAGAACTTAGATTTATTTCATTGAATTTTATATATAAATACAATATTGTCTAGTCTTTATTTAACTAAAACATTAATCTCATATTTTCTAAGTATACTAATTAAAATCAATCAAAATTTTTTCAATCCAAAATAGAAATAGACACTTTTTATTAAAAGGTCACATCTTTTATTATAAAAACTTTATTAATACTCCAATTAAATTTAATAATTCACTCTACGAGTCTTATTCAAATCCAAATACATCCTTAGATACGTTACATTAATTTTTAATTTTTCAACCCCTCTCAAATGAATCTTGCAAGAAAAATAAGAGTTTTTAAAAAAGAAAAAAAATTGCATCAAAGTTTTAAAAAATGTTAATTATAATCAAACCCTCATAACATCTCAATTTTATTTTCTATTGAGTTTATTATTTAAATAAGAAGAGGTGTGAAGCAACTGGTACTTACCATGGTGAAATTATCTATTGAATTTGGTTGGGATTGTGATTATGATAAAGATCTCATTTCCACGATTTAATCATAGCTTGGTTCACATGACTATCTATTTAGGTTGTAAAATTAAAGTAAAATAAGCTTTAACATTGTTCATTATGGGAATTTTTTAATTTTTTATGTAGGTGTGGATATGATAAGGATTATAAAGAAGACTTAATATTTTTAATAGGTCCATGGATTTGAATGCAAAAAAAATTGTGAGTAGTGTGAATATTCTATGAGTTTGAGGCAGTGAGTGTTTGCCACATGATGAGATGTAAGTGACGCTAGTAAAAGAAAGGGCACAAGGAGCCAACTCCGTGAATGGTGTCATCTCTTGAGCAATGAGCCTTTACCATTTGTCAAAAATTCAGGGATGACAACTCATCGAAGACATGGCAACTAAAACTTATGAAAGAAAGGAAAGGAAAGTCCTTTTCAAGGTCCACAATGTGAGAATATTTTATGGTCTAAAAGGTAGCTTACAACTTATAAAACCACCTCGTACTTCCATTAGGCAAGAGGCACCTAATTGTGCTTCAAATATGATGCATACATACCTTACCCACTATAAGAAGATAATAGGATCAAAACAATTTTCACCTTTGTAATTCTATATAAGTATAAACTAGTACTAATAGTTAAATTCAAGCCATTTGGACTCGACTCTATGTATTATTAAAATGCATCGGTGACTTTGTGGTTGGACATCTTATATGCCATTGGGAACACAGGGTAAGTAATTATAGTTAGTTCATGTTACCTTTATTACCTACAAAAAAGCTTTCAAACTGTAGTGACAAATATGAGCTGTCCCTTATACTTACGGTCATTTTCCTCATTCATGACTTAAGGATTCATAGTCACATGAAAAATCAGTTGTAACTTGATATGAGCCTAAGATAGATCACGAATGTTATGATTGCTTCGAATTTGGGTTCTCATAAGTTATTGTGAGTTTTGCAGTTGTAAATCACATTAAAGGGAAGTACCTACATCACATGGAATAATCCTTGATTTAGATCATAGAGTTAGATTGGAGTCTTGGGTGTCTGGTGTAACCTTTTACAATGACCATTGAGTAGAACAAATTCCCTCTTTTGTTTCAATGTCATTTTGAGCTTCCTGCTCATGAATCACCATTTCCTATATTACAATCAATATGGTAGTCCCTTATGTTAACTTGAGTTGTGTTCCTAAGTTGGTCTCAAAGAAATAAACAACCAAGATTGTGCCATTTGGGATAATCTAGTAGTCATAGAGCATGGAGTGACCACTCAGTTTAGGGAATCCATGGAGTCTATAACCCTAGGAAGGTGTGATGAAATAGGTGTCGCTATGTTAGAATCTTGGATTGCTCTTGTTTTGCATAATCCCTTAGGCTAGGACATTTTTAAAAAGATGTTGGTTTATTAAAAATTGACTTCCATTACATTATAAACCATGAATTAATATATTAGAGATCCATAGAGTACGTTGTTATCCTAACCACTTGGGTAAATTTCATGTCAACTTTGGAGGTTCTGTTAACAATAGTTAAACAAACTAGAAACAATTGATGGCCATGTGTATAGTGGACCTACTAAGGTGTCTTCCTTGAATGTAGACAAAAGTATCCCACATACTCTATGAACTATTGTGGGATTTCGTAGATTCTTTGTAAAATAAAATGTGGTCTATTACATTTAGCGTCGATGAAAGACTATGATCACTCTTTATTTATGCATATGGTGTGACTTGAGATTACCATAAGTCATGATGGCTCAATAATGGGCCATGTGGATAAATAAGTTAAATGCAAGCCTTATTTTGATTACATCGTATTAGTTAATTAAGCCACATAAATCCCATGGATGATATACAAATGACCTTAGTGACCCTATGAGCATTGAGGAACCCAAACTTGCCTTGTCTCAAATGTAGAGTTATTATCCCAAGGAGAAATATGTGAGTTTAAATAGGTCCATGGACTAGTTGAACTTTAGACTATGGCCAATAAGTTTTGAAGTCCATAGTGATCACCACATGGGTATGTGGTCACATGGATTTTTTATGACTGCATGGGTATGGAGACCCACTGAAAGAGATGAAGTGAGTGATGATTTTTTCATAATGTTTAAACTCATATTAGGTTTTGATGTTTGGGAAGCTGTCAAAAAATGCAAGATAAACAAAGTAGTTTAAAAGGAATGGAAATCAAACTTCCTCACTGTCATTTCAAAACTAAAAAATGTTGAGTGTTTTGATGATTTTAGGCAAATCTCCCTCTATAATATAATTTTTAAGATCCTCACAAAACTCTTAGCCAATAAAATGAAACTACTTATACACAATATCATATTAGAAGAACATAGTGTATTTGCTATGAGAAAATAAATTTTAGATGGCCATTCACTCTATCGGTCACAAAAAAGGGTATGTTGATCAAATTGGACATGATTAAAACTTTTAATCAGATCAATTAGAATTTCTTAATTTAAATCTTGAAAAAGTTTATATTCTCTGAAGATTGGACCAAATATATTTATAGTTGTATATCCACTACTAGTTATTATGTGCTCATCAATAAACCCTGACCATTATTTAGTTCCTCTATAGGTTTAAGATAGGGATATCCCATAAACTCTCCTTATTTATCATCTAGAAGAAGCATTGGGAAGGCTTCTAAATAATTATATAAATACATAAATTCTCAAATGATTGAAAATTACATCAAGTTTGGATCTTATCTCTCATCTCCTTTTTTTAGATGAAAAATTTCTAGTAGGAGATCCATAAATCGAAGAGGCTTAGGCCATAAAATTTTTATTTGATAAATATGCCTTTGTAGCAGGTCAAGAGTAAACTGTAAGAAAATCCAAACTTTATTTTATAAATGTCAATGAAGTATTGTAATAGAGAATCCAAAGAATACTTGAATTTGAAATAGATGAATTTATAGGACCCTATCTTGTGATACCCCTACTTGAAGGGAAATTGGAATATGACTCATGGAAGTCAATTCTATAAAAAACGCAAAAAAAATTATCTACATGGAAAGATATGTAGTTGACCATAGTTGGGAGGGCCCAACTTATCAAATCCTGTTGACAAGCCATGCCCATGTATTTTATGTCAGTATTTAAAATCCCAAACTCAGTAACTTGTGCCATTAATGCCATCTAGAGGAATTTTATTTAGAATAGTTTTTACTAGCATAAAAGGACCCACTTGGTGGTATAGAAAAAACTATGTTTACCCTAATTTATAGGAGGATTGGGTTTAAGAGAAGGAAAATGATGAATTATACCTTGGGACCTTAACTTCTCTGGTGAATCTATGAATAAAGTGATAGATTATGGAGTCAAGTACTCCAAGATAAATATCTTGACTCCCCAGATAAAAAAGCCTCCTTACGCCAAATATATTCCCTAGAGTTATATGATTTGGAATTTTATAATAAGTTGTGAAGAATTCATTTTCTAGAAATTATGATGGAAGGTATCTAATGGAAAAATGTGGATTTTTTGAGGAATATTGGGTCAAAGAAAAAGCTTTGACCCAAATAAGTGAGTTTTCTTTGCTCCATCACTTTTCCTGCTAGTAATGGGGTTCCAAAGTTTCAGATTGCATCTTCACATAAAATGGAAGATGCATATGAAGGGAGTTGGTTTGGCTAGACAATGAGATTCAAGAGAATATAACTAGAAGCTATCCCCCCTCCTTTCTTGCTACTTGTTAGCTGTCGAAGATGAGGAAGATAGATTCTTGTGGAAAGGTGAAAAATAAGGAAAAGTAATTATTAAATATGGTTTCACTATTATAATCAATACCCACATATCAAATATATAACCATTGCCCTTCAAACAGGTTTGGTACAAGGATGGAATTTCTAAATATAACATCTTTCTTTGGCATGGAATTTCTAAACATAACATCTTTCTTTGGCTAGTTTGGCTTGAGAAGGCCTTGACTTATGATAAAGTAATCAAGAGAGGTTTTCATGGACCATCTATATTCATGTTATGCATGTATTTTACCCTATTTATTTTTAATTAATAATGTTTAATAGAAATGAAACATTGAAAAATTAGTTAATTGTAATATTTGGTATTTAAGCTTAAATCTAAATGTAAATCAAACTTGATTAAATTTGATTTGACAAGTGATATATGCTAAAAATAATAAGTACAACTAAGAGTAAGATATTATTTTTCAGTTTCAATATAAATACAACATATTTCTTAAAATGCTAAACAAAATAAAACAAGAGTGTGACAGTTTAGGTTCAATAGTAGAGTCTATACCTATGTCTAAATAGGTCCATGATCCCTAGATAATAGTGCAGACTGATGTTGTCAGTTAAATTTGTACTTGTCTTCTTTGAAGATGATGATCTTTGATTTCTCTTCCACTTGTGCTTATGTCTATTGAGAGGGTTGAGACATTTCAATTATGTTATTATGATACATAAACTTCTATTTTACTTTTGGAAACCCTAGGTTTACTTGTGAGAGCTATAAATCTACAAAAAAAAGGGAAGTGTAATGGGTTGAGCTGACTTTAATCACTTATATTAATGATTGACCACTATCTACATATATAGATAATTTGATTAGGAAATAAAGTCACACATAGTTGTTCAACGTAGTGTGATTGTGCAATTATGGTCTTTGACTATATGTATAGAGCTAAAATTTTGGATTTGATATAGACAATGTTAACTCTTGATTTGATTCAAAATGCTTTAATTGATTTGTGATTAATCTTAGTGATTTATATTGAATTTAGGAAGAATATGGAACATTTTCTCAATGTTCAATAGTCCAATAGATAGATGCTAGATAAATATCAAGTCCTCTTAAAATGAGGTTTTGATTTGCTTATATAATTATACTTTTGAATAATTTAATTTAGCCAACTTGAGAAACATGTGGGATGACCTTATAAATATTTATAATTTTTGAATCTAATTGATAAATGGAGCGGGGATGAGGCCACACTAGGTGGATAGGTCCATGGTAGTGGACCTAGCGCAAACCTATCCTAGAAGAGCAGAGATAATTCCCCTAAGGTTGCAATTAGTATGAGAGTTATATAAGGCAATTTGAGTATTGATTTGGAAAATATGGTGAGGTATTGATGGTGAACATAGGGTTCAAGCCCACATATCCATAAATGACTAGAAGAACGATGAATAAGAGACATGTATTAGATAGTATTTCAAGTCGGTCAAGACAAGTAAAGTAATTGTGACCAAATTTAGTTATCTACATTTGGTCCCCCTTTATTTTAGTAATGAAATTTCTAAAGTAAAGGAGAAATATAAACATGAGTGTGTACAACACACTTTGTCTTTTTATAGGAAACTCTAATTGTGAAGGACACTCATTTTAGAAAAACATGCAATACCACATGAAGTAATCAATGTCTATATTTGAAATTTGCAAAATTCAAACTTTGAAATTTGAAACTAAAAGGAGAGTAAGGACATAGTACAATTGTATAGAGATGAAACCAAGTTACTCTATAACTTGTAAAAGAAGATGAAGCATTGCAAAAACGTGTCCCCTTATTAAATCACTTGGAGAGATGATTCCTTATGTTGAAGAATTGGTGAATCGATAGTGATCAAGTCTCAATTTGAGTTGGAAAGATACATGATCAAAATATCATGAGTGGGGAAAATTACCCAATGTGCTAATCCTAAAGAAGGTGGAATTGCAACGGGTTTGATATAAATGATGCCAATGTTATTGAATGTCACGAAACTCAAACATATATTGCCTGTAATAGGTGTAACCATACAATAGGTTTACTAGAATTCACGTAAGGCCATTTAGTGTCATGAGACTCGAATGTACATTAATCATAACCAAAAAAATCATATCACTATAGATGGATATGGATATATGTGCATGATCAAAAGATAATGAAAAATATTCATGCCCCCATCATGACAATAGTGCCAATAGATTTGAAGTGAAATAATAACCATTTACCATTGAATCTATAAATTGTATTTTATTTCATATGTGCATGCACCAATATCTTGCCTTTTTAAGTTTGAAAAATGTATATATGTGCATGAACCAACATCATGCCTTTTTATGTTTCAAAAAAGTATAAATATACACGAACTGGCATCATGCCTTTTTGAGTTTGAAAAATATATATATGTGCATGAACCAACATCATTCCCCATGATTCTGTTCTAAATGATATGGATTCCATGCATCTATATGATCGAATGTAACTATATTTGAAACCTATAGTTCTTGTTCCTATGACTCTTTTGCATTTGCCCATTCATATACATCCAATTGTGTATGATTTTGTATATTGAATTTTATGTAGAGTGAGTGCATATGCATATCATATGCCCTAATAATCTGTATCAATGTGTCAAAATATGTCATATATTTGATTTGTTAATTACTTTGAATCTTTAAAACTTGTATTCTACCATAGAATATAATGTTTTTGCTCATGGAGGCTTGAATCTCTAAGACAAGTCCATTATAATACCCCACTTTTGAGATGATACATGTAATTTGAAAGTCACTCATCTCAAAAAAATAAGTAACTTTATCATGTAAGAAAAATATAAATATGTATAATCATGTTAACCTGTGGAGAGTATGTTATGTTAATATAGTGTATGTCATCAAGGCATAAATAAAACATATGCAATGTGAGGCATACAAGTGTTATGTATAAATATATATAATAATGAGACATGTAATAAAGTAAATATATATGAATAAGATTACATGGTAAAAGTGCATGATATGGATCATGACACCATTAATCAATCAAAATAAGTGCAACCCACAATGCCACACAATTTCACACATAAGGTCAATGGCTGCATACAATGGACATGAACATATTGAAACAAAAAGGCCTGTTTACACATGTAAATGACATAAACATGTCACAAACAAGGGATATAATGATGTCATACACACAAGGCCAAGTCGACACACACAATAAACAAGTAATGTCTAGCCTATTATGTAAAACAATAATAGCATTTAATGAACATAGAACAAGTGATAACTAGTCTACACCATCCATATGTATCAATGTTACATCAAGAAAGTTAGATTATCATTATAACACAATGTAAGATATGAGTGACTAGAAATATTTTTTTAAGTTATGTATCTCAACATGTTATAAAGGTCATAGATAGATATAAAATGTTGATGATATAACCTGTAGAATAAGATTCCCACACCATAGGCATAGCCACTAGGTAGAAGGGAGTCCAACATCTAAGAATCCATGTATAATACATATGTCTTACATCACACTCATATACCACTTGAAATGCATGCATGTATGAAGAAGAATATATAATATACCAAGAATGTGATAAATAACATATGTAGAGAAGTAAACTAACAACTCATATCATGCTCAAGTTATGATATTTTTATTTTTAATAAAATTTTGAAGTTTTTATATTTTAAAAATATTTGAATATTTTTATATTTTTGACATATTTGATTTTTTTTGTATTATTGACATATTTGAAAATGTAAAAGAAACTAGCCAATGATCCCATCAATGAGAGGACCATAGTGCATACATGTATCATAGAATAAGAAGGTGACTTTCTGTGAATGAAAAAGTGTTATATGTAGATGAATCAAAATCTGAAAGGGAATCAAGTGTTTTAATGTAATGATTCTGATCACTGCACTTAGAACCCTATGTAGGATGTGTAACTCTAGAGGGCACAAGACTTGATGAAGCCTACTATATAGTAGGAGAATGTTTCACTACCTTTGTTTATTGTGGAACATGTGGAATTGACTGAGTACTACCTTAAGATGTAAAATAGAAGAATATTTTTTTGAACTCTATATAACTAGATCTGATGAGAAGCTTGTTGTCTAATAGGATGTACTAATCTCCTTTGAAATGACTATATATAAATATCCTACATGGGTGTAACAATTGTCTTTGCATCATGCTCTTCAATTGAGGTAATAAAAAATTACAGTCATGGTGGGGGAGGAGGAGGATATATTATTGAATGTAAAGGGTATTTATATAGAATGCATGAAAATTTAACCATATGATTAAAATGTATATATTTGAGACATTGATTTACTATGGATGGTACTGCGCAAAGCTTCTATATCTAAGGTCATCCTAGTAACATGTCAAAGACCCCTGTGATTGATAAGACTACGAATAGAGTAGCCATTATCTTCGAACCAACATGAAAAGGTACTACTATGTGCCTAAGAGTATTTTGTATGTGTACATTGATTTCTTTGAATAAATTTGATGTGTCTTGTAAATCTTGCTATGTATACCCAAGGGTGTCAATAAGTGTCATTTTACATGCATTTTCACTTGACCCATTGTTGAAAATTAGACTATGTATGGGTTTTTTGTTGATATAATCTCAAATAAAGAGTGCACATCTATCTGAATCATCATCAACAACCTCATTATCATTAAATGTTATCATAGGATGTGGTGTTGATGCCCTATAATTGTACTAATAATACCGTCTATTGAATGTCCATATGTTGAATGAGGAGGATGTGCATTGTATGTGTGATGTAAATTTGAATTATTTATAGTTTTTAATGTACTATGCTTTGTAAATAGATTATTGAATATTTTCAACTTTGTGTTTTTATTTTGGTTAGCATCCTCTATGGCTTTGCCTAATTCAATAGTATTGTCATCAATAAGATCTTGTATCTTTTGATTATATAAATTTTTTGATGCTAAATCATTGGATGAATTTTTTTTGGGAACCATGCATATTATGACAAAATATAGTGTTGGTCTCTAGATTTTATCCTTGGGTAATTCCTTGGTTTGAAAACATGCTTCTTGTGTGGTGCATGTAAACCCATGTTTGGGAATTAACTTTGTGACCTAATAAATATTCCTAAATTTAGACCACCTTATGATGGATGGGTTAGGATCCTATAAGAGGATTTACTAAACAAAGAATTGTGTTAGAGTTTTTAGCTAGTTCATTACTTGTCTATAACTATTCTACTATGGGTAATAGTATGCCAAAATATTCTAGAACATATAGTAGTATGTCAAACCTATTTTACTACATGGAGTAGTATGTCAAACTATTTTACTATGTGGAATGGTAAGCTAATTATTTTCGTGCACAGAGTAGTATGCTAAGTTGTTTCTATCCTCTATATTCTCTTTACCATGTTGATTGTTTGTATTTAACACCTTCATAGAATGGAAGAGCCATTCTTAGTAGATGAGGGTAGTGTAGGGGGATCTGAAAGGCTATGTGGTTGGAGGAAAATCCCTCCAATGATGTCCTGCCTCTTCTGTTTCCTATTTGGCCTTTGATGATAATGATGGACTTCAAGAATTTGGTGGATTTCATTATGGATATTTTTCACACATCTTATACAAACAAATATACTTATTGAGTATTGTATACTTGATTTCATAGATGATCATTATTTAAGTACATGGTAGTACTATGATCATGCTCATAAATTACTCTTGATCTACTTTTCATGTTTTATAAAAAAATAGTAAACATGTTGAGTAATAAAAGGAAGTATAAATAATAAACTCTTCAATATAATAATTAAAAAAAAATGATACATTTTTCTAGCACCTGACTAGAGGGTTATTACATTGTGGTATCGATGCTCTAGGTTCAACACTCGACCTATTGTGCCCATTCATGTTTCTAAGAAACATATTTTTTGGAAATATGTTTTCAGTGACAAATTTAATGGAGTTAAAACCTTGGCAGACCTTAGATTAAATGGATAATATGTGTGTCATAAAACATAGTGAGAACAAGACTCAAATTGTAACCCTAGGTTCTTTAAGAAACTATCAAATCAGATAAGCCTCTAATTAAAGTTTTTAGGTCTGATTTGCCTTAATACTTGTTTAACGAGATATATTCATGTGTGGAACATTGTGATAAAGGAGGTGGACTCTGAAAAAATCAAGGTAGAATCATAACATATCTAGGTTAATTGTGAATCACTAATCATGTGGAGTGATAAAGATGGATAACTCAATCCAACAAGTTTTATTAAACATTGAACTAAAGGAATATTAAAAAGGATTACAACATGCCATTGGTAGTATAAGTGAAATATTACGTCACATAGAAGGTATGGAAATTTGTGTGATATGTTGACCTTTACTAGTTTCATAATGAATCACTAGTTACTAAGTTTGGATATCACAAGGTGAACTTGTCAAATCCATTATTATTGTCATAAGACTCAAATTATTACACTCATAAGTTAATAGTAGGAAATTCCATGAAAGACACATTCTAGGGGGAGGATCCATGAAAAGTAAGGATGAGGCATTGGGAGAAAATAATAGAACATAGGAAACTTTGGAGAAAGGAGTAGTAAACAATAGGGAAGTTGCCATTTATGTTAAGGATAAAGTAGCTTTGATATGTCTTCTAGGTGAAAGCAACAATCCTGAATTAAATGAGGTATGTTTTCCTTGAAATTAACCACAAATTAATAATGATTATCAATTCTAAATAAAATATTCTTCTTAAACAAAAAATGTTTGTTGTTCTTCCTAAAATCTATGTTTTATTTCACATAAACTGCACCATGTCTATTATGGGATATGTTTTGTCTTCTATAGATTGCAATAAACTTATTAAACTACATGCTATGCTCTCTAAACAACATTTTATTTGTCTTGAGCTATATTTCAGTTTATTTGAAATGAGTTTAGAATAGTTGTATTTGGAATTTTTAAAAGATAGGTAACAACTTTTGACCAGAGCAGTAACCGGTTTGGATCACTACAAGGGGTCTAGTTCCTAGAAAATGAGAGAGCTTAGAAAACCAATTTGAGCAAACTACAACTAAATAAACAAGAAGGATTCGCCAAAATCCCAAGCTAGCCTAATCCAAAACAAGAATCCCCATGGACAAAAGAGAGCCATAAAAAACACACCAAAGACTAAAATCCTACCAAAGAATAAGAACCTTAAAAACTGCTAAACTACCTCAACTACGAGCCGTAAGAGATCTTATTCATCTATTAGAAAGTAGCGCTTCCATAGTCCACTGGGTACATCCATCAATAGACAACAATGAGTCCATTTGTAACTTTTTAGCTTCAGACTTCTTTCCTCTCTTACCAAAGTTAGGTTTAGAAAACTAGTTAGGCTATTGGGTTATAGTCAAAATCTCTGTAGAAATGAGCTACTCTTCATCTTCATCCTCACAGGGGGCTTCCACCTCTTCAAGACCATAAACTTGTAAATAAACTTTTGCCTGAGGGGGGACTTAGACCTGAGAATTTCCAAACCCAATACCTAGATTTTGACTGATAGCTTCAAACAAACCCTCTAAATTCCGATACATTGGGTCACCCTTCAGTGTAATCGGATCTTGTTGCCCAGAGATGGACACTGAGGGAGCCACATTCATTTGGAGATTCACCTCCTCCACCATAGGAATATTGTGGGGTGCACTCTACCCTTATGGACTGGGACTTGAATTTTTTTGAGATCTCTCCACTAGGACATGATTGGGGCAGCCGATCTTTCTCACCCAAATCTTTGAGAGAGAAGACCCAAAGCCAGCTAAGGAAATCTTAGAGCACCCCACTGCTTTATGACCTCCCTGATTACACTTAAAACATCTAAAGGGAAACCCTTCGTAATTGATAAATTGAGTCCAAATACCATGCAAGGACTTAATCTTCATGCAGTGAAAAAATGGTTTAGAAAAATCTGCCATCACACAAAGCCTAACAAACCTCTACTGAGCAACCAAAGGAGGATCAGTTTTGACAAACACTCCAATTTTATTAACCAGTTGTTGAAATAATCCAGGGGTCCATACAAGTAAAGGTAGTTTATACAACCTGACCCAGATCAGAGCATTAGTAATAACAGTATTTTTGTATCAAAAAAGGGGCTCAAGGGCTTAGAAACACCCCTTGCTTTCCAATAAACCATGGACCATTATTCTAGGCAAAGTCCTGCTCCTCCATCGAATGAAACAGGATCAAGAAGAAGCCATCATCGAGCAGAGAGAGAGCGTGACTTCTTCAAAACAAGGCTAAACAGATTTAGGCCAGAGTAAGATCACCTCCCATGGAGGCCGTTTCCCAACACATCTGGTAATGAGGGAGCGAGACCCAGACTCCTTAACCACTGCATAAATCTCCTCATATGAAACATCCAAAACAGGGGAGATATTATCAAAAATTAGCAGAACATCCCCTTGGAAGGCCTGATCCAAAATAGATTACTTCTGCCCCTCAACTACAGGGTTCCCTTTAGCACCCACATCCAACTCGTCCATCTCCACGCTGATCATGGGAGGCACTAACACTGTTAAATAACCCTTGTCCACCAGCTGAGGATCAAGCTTCGGATAAACACGAAGAAAAATATCTTTGCAAAAGTCTCCACAAGAATAAAGGAATTTGAAATGTTTCGGCATTTTGTAAAAACCAAGGACTTGGGAGAAACCTTAGCCACAACTACTGTGGCCTCCTCTACCATTAGACCTACCAAATCGCTTCCATGAGAACTCTTCTTATCCCTGACTGCCTGGACAAGCCCATCCAAATCGACACCTGCCACTTCGTCGCCTGTCATCCCTCCGTCCATTGCTTCTTAGCTTTATATTTGGATTTCAAACACTACGCTTTACCTTATTTTAAAGTGCCATTATCCCTTTATAATTATGCTTCACTTAAATCATTATGCCTTTAACCCCACCAGGGTCTTGGCAATAAGAAGCCACATTTAATCTGATCACAGCACGAAATTTTTTTATATCTTAATTTCTTTGTTTTAGTCCAGCATATATGGTCATACATTTAACAAGCCAATCTTGACTTCTTTAATAATTCCTCTCATAGGAAAGCTCGTCAAAAGCAATCTCCATATTTATATACAATTGGATTTCCATTTAATAGAATATGCATCGAATCCAACAAGCTTTTGATGTAAGTTAATACAATTTGCCTTGAAAACATACCATTTGAAAACTTACTTTAATCAATACAATACATTTGATTCTATTTTACAGATTAGTAAAAATGTGTATATTAATGTGGCTACAATATTTCTTTATAATAAATTTATAAAAATTCCTTTCTACCTCAAGTGAGATATGTTTAATATGTGTAGCTTGAAATTGATTTTATAACTCTAAATCCTCATATCATACTTAGGAATGATATATTCTACAAAGAATAAAATTATTTATAAATTTTAAATTGGTTTAATATAATATTGAAGCATTCATCACTATAAATGTGAACTAGGTTTCGATTAAGAAACCAATGTAAATAAATGATATTGTAAGTGTCTACTAAAACTTTCATATTTTGTAAAATGTCATCTATGGATAATAATTACCTTGTATTTCTTAATTAAGAGAATTGATGATATATATGTGTGTAAATTTATTAAATAGGAAGGCATTCACAATAAAACCATTTAACCATAGCCTTTTTGAATTCTTTATAATAAACACATAATGATCCAAAGATTTTTCTCAAGACTTTTCAAATATGGTTGGGTTCTTTCCAAGTAAACATTCAAACATATAAATGGATAAGTGACTAAACTAATGTTACCCATAAATATTCAATAATATGATTGAACAATTATTCTATATAAGATATTGATTTGATTATCTACTATTAATTAATGCATGACAAGTTAAGTGTTAAGCTTTGTATTTAGGAGATGGTTTGAAAATGATAACACTAGAATGCTTGAATGCAATCTTAGACATTTTATATAATAAGTTTGAGTTGGAAATTGTTACACTTATGTTGAGATGTGATAATGAAACTCAAATTTGAGAATAAAAAAGTTATTTTGTGGTTGAAGAGATAATGGGATATTGTGATAAAATAAAATAAGTTGTAATATATCGTAATTATATAATATGAGGTTAAATTTGCATTAGGGAAAATCTATTATTCATAGGTATTTCAAATTGTAAATTATAAAGACCTGAATAATCTTGACTAATGAATTCTATATATTATCCTTTCATAGTATGTTTCCCTCACTACTTAAAGACTTGTTGCATATGGAATACGTTTCATTGAACCCAAAACTAGGGAAGCTCTTAAATTGTAATATATTGTTTAAAGACCATTATCTTGTCAACCATATTGATAGGTTTGATACATCATAATATAATTTCAAAACATATTGTTGACATTGTGATGATATACATATTGATCAGACTATAGATCATGCTTTGCTCAAACACCCAACTAGTTTTTGATCCTCTAGGGATAATATGCAAACTTTGTTGATAACATATAAATAGTTCTAAAGTTTAACAATACCTTTGCTATGGTCAATCTTGAATAATCTTTTTAAGTGGTTACAAATTGAAAAAATCCACTTAATTTGGATTTATTTTATGTGGAATGGAAGATACAAGAAACAATCTAGTAAAATCCAACCCATCCTCTATCATACCTAAAATAGATTACTATTACATATTAATTAGTAATCCCATTGAGTATTATTCATAAAATATTATTTTATATTTGAACCTAATAAGGGTTTAAATTACGTATTTTTTCCTGTTCACATTCATCTATGAATGCTCATTTCTCACATGTACTTGACCTTGAAAAGGGTGTGAATTATTAATTAGTTGATGATTCGAGATGTGAGTAATGGGAGTGGGTATAACACTTAATATTTGTAAGGTATTGTGTTCTTATGATATGATATTGCCACTTCTATGATGTATTTTTATAATGAAACACATTAGTGGTATAAGCCATTTATGGGGAACATTATCAACCATGCACTATGCTTGGTTTGGATTCATCACAAAATCTTGTTTGTGAGAGTCATAAACTTGTGATCATAGGAAATGTTAATGAACATTTAAATTATTGATAATTTTTAGAAGATAATCCATTTTGGATATCATCATTAGGGGATAAACTTATATAAGTAATGTTGGAATATGATAAATTGCTATATCATGTTTAGGGTTGATGATCACTTATTTAATTTGATTATTGATAGTGGATATTAATCCCATCTAGGGATAATAAACTCTTAATAATATATATTGGGCTTATATGAAAACTTATCAATGCTAAAAACATTGGATGTCAAAACACTTTTGGGAACGAGGCATCTTATAATGAAATATAGTGTTGGTCTCCAGATTTTATCCTTGAATTATGCCTTAGTTTGGCAACATGTTTCATGAATGGTACATGTAAACCATTGTTAGGGAGATAATATTGAGATCTAATAAATATGCCTAAATTTAGGTCACCTTATAATGGATGGGTTAGGAGCCTATGATAGTATTGACTAACTTGAGAATCGGGTTAGATTTTTTAGCTGAGTGATTACTTGTTTATAACTATTATATTCTAGGGAATAATATGCCAAACTATTTTACTACATATAGTAGTGTGTCAAACCTATTTTACTATGTGGATGAGTATGTAAAACTATTTTATTATATGTAGTGGTATGCTAGCTATTAAACTATGTGGAGCAACATGTTAAACTACTTCTACCTTATGGGATTATCTACCATGTTGATTGGTTGTATCTATCACCTTCTTGGAAGGGAAGGGCCACTCTTAGTGGATGAGGGGAGTGTGGGGGATTTTGAAAGGCTCAATGGTTGGAGTTAAATCCATTAAGTGATGTTTTCCCTCTTATATTTTATATTTGGTCTTTAAAGACAAAGATGGATTACATAACTCTAATGGATTGCATTATGAATACTTTTCACACATCTTAAATAGACAAATATAGCTATTGAGTATTGTATACTTTAGAAAAATAAATCAAGATATTTTAATATTGTTGTAAACACTTATTATCTTATATATTTTATTTTGTATGTGTTGTGACCTAACACACACACCCCATTTAAAAATTCAAATGGGGACCCATTATTGCTTAAAAACTTTATTTGGGCCCCTTTAAACCTTAGGAATCGATGATATGTATTTATTCATGAAAAATATGGTTATCTTGGGAGTCTAAAGTTACAAAAAATTGAAATTTGAAAATCAAATCTTTAACGATCATGCTTATTTATTCTAAATATTATTTTTTAATAATTCTTGTGATTTATATGGACTAACATGACTAATTTTTTCATCACAGTGTTCTTATAATTTTATATGTCCACAAGACCATCGATGGTGACTTATTACTCTTTCATGTTGGGCCTTGTGTTATTGTGTTTGAAATGAGGACACGTGGAATCATCGTGTTATCTAGAACCTATAGTCCTTTGTAAAAGTTTCTAAGTCTTTAAAAATACTGAGCTTCAATAGTTCGACAAGTGGCATCATATGGTACACAAGAGCCTTCATCTTTCACAAATTTTCTAAGTGTTTAAAGTTTCTGAGCTCTGAGAAGAAGCCATGTAGTGTTGTTTCGTTATACAGAACCCCAAAATCTTTACAAGTAAAGTTAATGGTCTAACGGTCCTGATATTTTGAAGTCTAAGCATTGAAAAATTGGCTCCTTTTCATCAATATGGAACCATGGAAGGATTCCCACAGTCTAATGGTTCTGAGTTCCTAAAGTTTTAATAGTTTTGAGATTCTAAGCTCTGAGCATTTGACATTTGGCACATTTTTAATTTATCTAGAACTACATAAACATTGCGTAGTTATAATGGCCCTAAGGCCCTATAATCTAATACCTCTGAGATTCTAAGATTCAAGGAAATGATAAGTGGCATAGTTTTATTGACTCAAACTTTCAAAGAAAGATATACTTATTTAATGGACTAATGGTCCCATGGATCTGAGCCTCCATGCCTCCAAGGCCCCGAGCTCACTCCACATGTTGATATTCTATTACATGGAACATTTATATAGGTGTATACAGTTCAAAAGTTCCAATATCCCATGTTCCCATGCTTTTGATATTTTGTAGACTTGAGGCTACTCCATGTGGCACAATTATGTTAACTCATGACCCTGAGATATATAAATATTATATGCATATCTAAAGGCTTGAGTGAACAACAACTAGAAAGCTGCCATAATTTGGAAGACACAGGATAAAAATATACATAAATGAGTTCAACAACAAGGTAATGAAGTGAATAAACAAGGATTTGACAGTTGTTTAGAAAGTGATGACTAGACACATAAGGTTACTATTGTAGCATAAAATTACACCCTTGTGAGAGGTTTATTTAGGCTCTCTCACTCCTAGATACAAAATGGGATCAACCCCATGCTGTGGGTATCCTGTGATGGGGTTGAACCTCCAGAGAAGGCTGCTTCCTCTTTGTAGATCATTTAAACTACTAGTTTTGACTTGGAAAAGGAATATAAGGGCTTGAAGGGATAATTGAAAGCATATAAAGGGTGATACACCAAACTGAAATACATTCCAAATTGCTTGAAACTAACACTAAGGAAACTTAAAGACAACCCTTACTCACATAATCTCTCAAATTGGTCATTTTTGCATCAATGTTTCCAAACTAGGCTGACTAAACAAGAGGTAAATCATGGAGGAGTATCAAAACTCACACTATACCATCATTAGTGATTAAAAGAGAATAATTTAAGACCTAAAAACACCTTGAAATACCTACAAAAAGGCAGGAAAGAAGGACAATCACCAAGAAATAAAACTCATCCATAAATTAATCATGTACAAGCTGACTAGAACACTAGATGCAGGCAAAGAGATAGGTAAAATATGTTGTCTTATTGATTCAAAAGGCTATTAGAAATTTTGAAAAGGTTTTTCCTTGTCAAAAGAGAGTATATTTTACAATAGAGAGAATAAGGATATATAGTAGAAAAGGGAAAGGGGAGGAGAAGAAAGCTTTTAGAAATCAATAAATATCACTTAAACACCCTCCATGGAGCTCAAATAAAGAAGAGGAAGAGTTAAATGAGTTTCAAAAACCTCCAAACCACTTAGGCACTGATCTCACTTAGAAAATTAACCCTCCAACGTCAAAAAGGTCCTCAAGCTCTCCCATTGGCCTAAAAATGCACTAGAGGACAAAATTACTTTGAGGAAGATGACATCATGATCCACTAAATTTATGAAAGTATCCAAAAATCTATAAGATTCCTTAAATACTCCATCTTGTTCCTCAACTCCCCAAAACTCCCCTTGACTTCTACATCCTATCTCCAATTGACTTGTGTTGGCAACTCGACAACATGGTTAGTCATTCTGACATTTGATGCTTGCACTGGCTTTGAGGGCTAACCTTTTGTGATTTATTTTTGTTCCCAACTCATATTTTCTCCTCCAACCTAAAAAAGTAACCATGGAACCTGCAAATCCTTTTGACTCTATTGATGGAGGTCTTCAAACTCAAGCCATCTTTAACTAGTTGTCCTAAAAATTGCTTTCAGGGCCATTTGTCGCTATGAGAGACACTTTTTGAATTATATAAGGATTTAATAAATCCATATCATTACTATGAAGAATAAAATGAAGTTTTATTCTACCTTTAAGACCTGCAAGAATGGTGGAAATCTCCATTAAACCTGAACCATTCTTAAATCATTAGAAAACTTGGGTTTTTAGCCTTATAGCTCAACAAATCACCCTATAAAACCTTGGGAAGGGATCCAAGTTCCATAAAATATTTATTTAGTCTTAATAGGCTTCTTCCATGCATATATACCATTTATTTTTTGAAGAACTATAAAAATGGGCATTTTTAGGCCATTTTGGGCCTCCTAGGCACCCACACGTGCCAATTTATTCTTGAAACTAGGTAAAAAATGAGATTAATAGATTATTATATATGTTAAAGCTGGTTCCAAAATAGTTCTAGGTCATTTCATAGGCTTATGAGCTCAAAAACTCAAAACTGGTAAAAAAGGCTCCTTTGGTAGCTAAGACATGCTTACCTTCTTAACGATTATTCATAAGGTACAGACCTCCAAACCATAAATTATTACCATAGATATTTATTATATATATCCATTAAAATTTATTTATAATATTGGGTTCCCATGAGAAAGGTGTACAAAGATACGTATGTAAAGAAGCTTGTTTGTGGGGTTCTACATGCATTCCATACCTACTTATAGTCTTAATTATATTTAATAAAACTTAGATCCTTAACCAACATAAATATTTCATGTATTTAAAGTAAATATGGGTCCTCAAAACATTATATTAACATTTTGTCCTAGTCCTTACGTGGTGAAAGATATGAGCATTCAACTAGGAGGGTCGAAATGAGTGTGTAGACTGTAGTAGTTTGAATTAGCTCTAAAAGAAAAAATTAGCCTTTCAATTATCTTTCCATAATTTAAAAAAAATTAATGGGACCTATATCATCCCATTAAACACTCTCACTAAGTCACCTTTTCTTGATAGATTCTGCAAGTTCCTTAAGATGATATATGCCTTCTAGGCCTAAAACTGGTTTCTTGGCCTAAATGTCCAAATCTGAGTATTGAATGTCTGAGTGACATGTAGGATGATATGGGGGAAAAAATAATATTTATACATTATTTCTCAATTGTTTATATCTTCTACGACTTTCTTTTGTTTCCCAAACTCCACTTTGCCTTGATGGTCTCTTAAGGCTGCCTTTAAGAATGACTGTGAGTTTGTGTAAAATAGAGGTGTATAAATCATTCCTCCTTCATGAAAAGAGTTAAAGGAGTTTAAAAATCCTAAAAAATGTTCTAATATTGATCATGATTCTTTATTCTAAGCCTCAAGGTCACCTTATGCTCTATATGCCTTGATCTCACTACCCTAGGGTTTCAAGCAGTCATAGCTTATCAAACCCAGATGGGTGGGTTTGCATATTACCTCATAAAAAATGAGATTTAAAAGATCATATAAAATTTAAAATTATTTTTAAACCTCTATTCAAAGTACATACATCTTCATCAAATCTCAAAACAAGCAAAGGTCTTAAGATTATGCACACAGGCCTGTTTTGGGTATTTCTCTCTTAGCTAGCCCTCAAGGGAATTTTAAATTGTAAGACTGAATGTGATCAATATAAAAACACACATGAGGACCAAAAATAACCATTATATACCTTTAAAACTCTATCATTAGGTTCAAACCCTCTGTTGCTCTTCAAAACTCTCCAAATGTGCATCTAGTCTCCTCTATGACTGCTTAATTAACTAGGGTCTATTTGTGATAGAACAATGAGCACTTACACCATTGGTATGAAATTTAATATTGAATGGTAAGATTTATACAGTCATGGAGATCATTTTTACCAATTTTTAGAGATTAAATCCACCTGTAGATTCTACAAAATCACCAATTTCTCCAAGACTAGTTCTTGAGCATTGACTGTGACTATATTTTCCTTGGTTTGAACTATTCAAGCTATGTTCTATTATCACTTCATGCTTATAACAGAGGTTTATTAATTATTAGAGGTGTTAATACTCTATATTCATCATCTTCACTAAATTCCCTTCCCTTAACATGCCAATATTCTACTTTCATTTCCATTGCAAAAAAAAGTTCTTTGGAACATAGATTGTAGCTCTTTTTGACTATGTGTATTCATGATTTTAGGATTGCTCGCATGATTATTAGGATTAATTAATTAATTTAATATGTATAAGATTATATTATGGTTTAACCACTCTTTTATCACCATGCCAATACTCTAACATGTTTACTTTTCTCATTACCTATCACAATACTAGTAGGTGTCTTTGAAAGGTGGTGACTGTTGTATCTTAGAAGGTTTATGACTTCAATGTCAACCAAGATACCTTATTAAAAGCATTGAAATTTATTATAGTGATTAAAAATTTCAACCTCTCTTAAATCTTTATATATCATAGGTTCTCCTCCAATCTTAGCAAGACTGAGTTTTACCTTTCTTAGTTGCACATTACCTCTGAGCTGGCTGTAGATGCCTATTTGACTTTGATTTATGCATTTGGATGTGTGTTGCTAAAATTAAAGGAGTGAATTGATTATTATTTTACTTGAATGGAAGGGATGAGTATTATTTTCATTCAAACCTTTCTCACAACTCACTACTTCATTTTGTTGCACTTGTAAACAACCTTAATTTGATATAGGTTTGATTAAAAGGAGGACCTATACACTAGGACTTGTAGGTCACTTTTTAAACTATATAGACCACCTTGGCATCACACATAACCCTTTAATTTAGTGATAATGTCAACCAAGATACCTATACTATCATTATTTGATGGTCCATGAGGCATATATCTAACATAAGGTTATTTGAACTCCCCTATCTCACTGAACATTTCACATCACCATAATGGATGCAGGTGTTTATGATTGTATGGAATTGTGGCTAGTAGGGATTATTTCAATAGGATATGACCCCTATGAAATTTTATGCCATTTTTCACCTTAATAAGGACTTCATATACTACATTCTCCCATCAATTATATTGGATCCAACCTCAATCTCATGTTAATGTCTCACTTTCCCAGGGTGGATGTAAGTGTACATTGAAATTTGCATGCCATCATGAGTTGATGGAGGAACTAAGGTCTATTAAAGACCACTCAACCTTAAAATTACATCACTCACTTTAATAACTCATTTACAACACTCTTGAGACCTTGAGACTTATTTCAACAACTCAAACCCCAAGAAAGCTTGCATACCCTGCTATACAGATTATGTATCTTGTTGGAATATGTGTGGAGGTAGTGAAATTGAGTGAATATACAATAACCATTCTTGTTATTCAAGTTTCAAATATCTTATCATAGGCTTATTCACTTGTTTGACCCTTTAATACCTAAACCTTCTTCTACTTGGACAAAATCCTCCAGTTCATAACACTGCTTCACCTTTATAAGATAGCTGCAAGTGTCTTTCAATGGTTCCTTGCATGTTAAGACCAAGTAAGACCTTATCCATGATCTGTCCTTCTATGGATATTAATATAATCTTCTTATACTTCTTGTTTATTCTTAACTCATTGATTACAACTCCCTTCTTACTTACCTTGCCCTTATTCTATAACCTAACTATCTAAGACTACTCAGACCTTGAAAAAAGTGGTCTTTTAGGAAGTATTCATTGAAACCTTGTAATGAAAAGTATTCATTAAAGTGGTCTTGATAATTTTATAACCTTCATAAAAGTTTCATAGGCCTATTAACTACCTATCACCAATCTCACATTCACACCATTGTTTACGCATAAAAGAGGATGGCTATAGGTTATGATTTAGTGTTCTTAGAACTGCTATCTTGCAATGGGGAACCTTCCTAAGATGTTATGAAGCACTTGATATCCTTCTAGATTACCTTTCCATTCAAAGACTTGACAAAACTCTTCTACTAACACACTATAATCCATTGGTAACCTAACCTCACTGTTTACGCCAAACACATGGTTGTAAGTACTCATTTAGGTGTTTGTATGGAATGAGTACTATGTAGGAACATGAGGTATCTTAAATGTGAGATGCTAAACATGAGGTCATTGAAATTGAAGATGTCATCAAAACCTAATTTTATATTCATAAACCTCCTTTGCTTCCAAAGCATACCTGTCACGAATACCACCTTCACATCACTATGATGGTTGTAGGTGGTGATTGAACTAGGTTTGAGCTTCTAAGGAGAGAGTCAAGATGGTGAAGAACTTGGATAGCTCTAAATAGACCCATTTATAATGTAATATCCCTCTAAATTTTAAGTCACTCCTTCTAACCCTACCTTCTATACAGAGAACTTATTTCATCATATACTTGACTGTGAGTGAGAATTTGGTGATTGTACAGATTGAGACAAACTTGTATGCTAAAAGACTTTGAGGATGATAAAAAACATGAATATGATGCTATTCTCTTGTTGAGATCAAAAAATTTACTTCACATTCCCTGATCCATGGACCTTTCTTCAACATGACCTCAATAAAATTTACAGATGTATTATGACCTTGGTTGTAGATGGAGGTTGTTTGTGTGTGTGTGTGCACTGAGACAAGCTTGGAGAAGTGGATCTTATGACGTAAAATGGGCCAAGAACTCTGTTACTCTTTCTCAATCCATGTTTCTTGAATGATACTGAATATTTCCATAAGATTAATATAATGGATAATAAATAAGGAAACATAATATACCTTAACATTCACAAAGTTACGTTAAAAATTGCTAACAAAAGAAATTTTAAAGTTATTTCTCTCTCTCTCTCTCTCTCTCTCTCTCTCTCTCTCTCTCTCTCTCTCTCTCTCTCTCTCTCTCTCTCTCTCTCTCTCTCTCTCTCTCTCCCTCTCCCTCTCATGCTTCTCATGACTAGATTGCATCAAGATTCCTTTGTTTTATTGATTTGATTGAAATAGCCTCACTTAAGACACTTTTAAACCCTATTAGGTGAAATTCCATGGTTATTCAAAACCATTTTTTTACTCTAGGACAAATCCAAGACTATTGTAGGTGGTGATTTGCCCACTACACTCATTTTCACTTGATCTATTTGTCACCTCTATGATCTACTAAGCTTCTATGAGCAATGCTCACTTGATCTTGATGATATGAAATAAGGAATTCAGGTGTCCTTGACCATGAATTGAGCTTTTTAAGACACATCAAAATGGTACTTAGACCTCTATCACCTTGAAATGAAGATTAGCTTTCCAAAACGTCTCAAAGGAGTCTACATTCAAATTGAAGGTTCAATAATACCTTAATTAATTAATGAGGTGTGTGAAGGTTTAAACATTGAATTGAGAACTTTATAAGATGAAAAAATTTTCTTAACAACTCAAATTTTGCTCCTAAACTGACCCAAAAGATGATTCACAAGGATAGTGTAGGAAACATGTTTTATGCTATAAACACTTTTCTAGAAGGAGTTACTTGATGAAACTAAGTGTAAAAGGTCTTATTTGACCCTGAAATAACTCCCTTAAAATAGAAAAACAAAAGAAAACTTAGACCCTATTTGGATGAATAGGCCATCTAAACACCCTTATAATGTTAGTGATTGTTCATAAATATGGAGAGATGAACCTGACAATCAGTAACACAAAGTGTAAGGCCATTAGGGTCCCTATCACTTCCCAAGATATTCTGGCCTGAATTTCTTTCTCCTAACCATACAAAGTGAAAACCTTAAGCCCTTCAAGGGCTATCCAAGACTGCGATAAAATGGTTTTTCCTTAGCATGAAGAACTGGAAGATTTTCTATGTAATCCAACACTTAGGTAATATTTTTTATTATGTAAGTAAAATTTCCTTCCTTATGGAAATCTTAAGAAGTGTTTGAAGCTCCATTAATGGTAAAAAACTTGTTTCATGCGTAGTCTACATCCAATAGGTTTTCCTTGCCTCTACTAGTTCTTATGCTTGGATATGATTACATAGGGCTAATAAGGGATATTAGGTAAACCATGGATTCTATAATATGATATCTAAAATTATTTACTAATCAAAACCCTCAAAAACCTATTTAATCAAGGCTCCAAAAGGCCTAAAACTGCATCTTCTTGCACCAAAACTCCTCTCCTCCACTCCAAATGACTTTAAATGGCATTGAACATGTCTAAATAAGTAAAACACACCATAAGGAGGTGGAAGGAAGTTAAAACCAATTTGAATTCTTCAAAAAGTCACTTTTTCACGTAAAATTTCTATTTAGAAGCTCCTCAAGTCATCTAATGCACTTTTAAGGGTTGTTTGAGCAAATTGGATTTGTTAGACATCTTTTTGACCCATTAGAATCTCTAATTTTTTTACAAACCTACTTCCTACCCATGAATTCTCAAACACCTTGAAAACTAACTAGATCCTTCATTTGTAGCTCAAGACCCATTTCTAGGCATTTTCCTTAAAATATCCAAATTTACTTTAAAACTTGCTAAAGTGTTTCAAAAGACTGCAAGTAACATGAATTAGGGCCATGAATTTTTTATTATCTTTCCACCATTATATCATCCACTGCACTAGGACCCTGGGAGAGTTCACAACACCATGCCAAGACCTCCTAAGATGCTGCACTACATCATCAAGCTAAGACTAGAAAAATACTAGTCATAATGGTAAGGGGTCACTGAATGGTCTAAGAGAGTGGCCTGATCCATCTAGGAAAAAGTTTTGTATGTAGGCCAATTTTGGCTAACATTTTTGGTGATCTCCTGGGATTGCATGCCTGTCTATGCAAAAGACTAGTAGCCTTAGTTTATCCATTGAGATTATGGGGTCACACAAGTATTTATCAACTGATCACAAAGCTATAAATATTTTGGTTGGAACTCTCAAAATAGTAAGGACAACCCAAAACAATACAACAATGTGCTCAAATCACTTATGTAAGGGAAACACAATATAAGGGAAATGTGCCTAAGGCACTTAGAGGAAAGCAAAAGGATATACAATGTGTACAACTAAAACTTACAAGTACCATCCTCATAGATCAAATGGGAAGATTTTAGAATCAATAATTTGTAATGGACAAGGATGAAAAATACCTTACTTGTGAGGCACCAAACCTAGTGAACTAGACTGCTTGATTGCCAATATTTTTGGCATACTCTCTAAAAGATGAATTGGGAAGAACACGTCTCCAATGTAGACAAAATGTCTTATTGGTTCAAGACTTACTTGATGCTAGTATTTATACTTGGGAAATATCTTTAAGCTCACTTAATAATGGGTTATATGAGCACTTTCAAACTTTTCACTTGATGATAATTTTGAACGTGAAGGTTGACTATCTAGGCTTAGGCAAAAGAGCTCCAGTACATCCTAAAAGGGAACTTCCTCTTGGTCACTTATAAGAGAGATAGTCTCAATGCCACCAACACGTAATATATAGTAGATAGATTGGTATTATTCCTCTATATAGAAAGGAGGATCATAATTTAAATCAAGGTCTAACTCATCATGCTTTTGAAGCTCTTAATTTGACCAATCTTCTTCAAACCTGCAAACATCAGCACTATCTTCAAGTGACACCTCATATTGAAGTGGACCAACCTATGGCACCTAATTATGATCCTCTTTTTCATCTATGTAGAATGGACATTTAGTAGTCTATTCAAGGTCTGCCCCATATTCAACTTGAGGATTGTCCTCTTTAGGCTCTAATTCATTAGTGTCAAATCCATGCCAAAGAGGCTAGTCTGAACTTGATTTTTCCTCCTCTAATTGAAGTGGGATACCAATTGTGATATATTAATAATAGACACATGTATTGTCCTCTTGTGGCTCACTTATGACTACAAGCTCCTCCTCTATCCTTGGTAAAATAGGTTCTTTTTCCAAGAGGGAGATGGTGGGAGGGTGAAGAGGTTCACCTTGCTTGCAACTTAGGAGAGTACTAATCCAACTAGGGATCTTGAGAGGTGTCTTTGGTGGATCTTGAGGAGGAGAGAGGGAGTCATGGAACTCTTTTAAAGTAAGCTCATTGAGCTGTGCTATACATAATTTATTTTTGAACCAAAACTTCCTCCTCTAAGACTGATTCTTGGCTCACCACAACCAGCACCCTCTCCTTCATCTATATGACTTCCTTGACTAATTTCCTTGAGGTAAATGTATAGGGTAAAACCACCTTGTCATATTTTTATTCTTTAATAGGCCTAAGAGAGAGTGGTCTCACTAGTGAGGGCATGATATAACTAGGATCATTGGCATAGGGAGAGATCCATGGTGGGATGGTTTCATGCTCTTAAAGGAAAGTGTGTAGGGGTAGGAGAGGGTAAATTGATTTGTTTTGGTTTGATATTTTTTTTCCCAATGCTCTAACACCTCTTCAATGGATAGTACCCACTCCTTCATCTCTAGCTTCTCAACATGTGGATAGTCATCTTATTTAATAACTGCCCACACACTCTAAAAATCATTCAAGAAGCTCTTTATCCCATCCATGGTAGGAGTGGGGAATTCTTGTCTAAGTCTAACCTCCTTAATTTTCATGATTACTCTCCCTTGGTCTATTATTGATTCTCTAATTATTGACAAGGATGGGCCTTGACAAAGTTGGCAAAGGGGATGATTTGAAGCTCTTAGAGGCTAAGCTTAAGGCTCCTGGAGGGGAGAGGACACATAGGACTTATTTAAATGAGCATGTTGATCTTCATAATATATCAACACAATCTCCAAGTTTTGGACCATGCTTATCAACATCACTTTGTCCTGCCTCTCATAAGCTACCCATTGTTCACCCTTAAAAACTGACCACATGTTCTTGATCAACTGAATATAACTCCTTGCCTCTTGTAGAACATGGATAAGGATGATTGAAAAAATTTATAAACCTCTACCAATCTCCTTTATCAACTCCAAATGATCTGATAATACTTACTTGAATCCTGACAAGGATGTAATAAGATAAACATAGTCTTGACAAGGGGGATTAGAGGACTGATTTGAATGCCAAGGAGGCTGATTTTGGTCGTACGTAGGGGTGGGAGGGAGGTAAAGGCCATGATAGGGATGATATGTTACTTGAAGGCCACTTGGGGGAAACACATAAACATTATTATCCTGATATGAGTGGTGCTAAGGTATAGAATAAACATGTTGATCAAAAGAGGTTTGAGTATACATATAAAGGTTCTAATTTTAGGCATTTAGGCTGCTTGAATAGCTGATGTTTGTAGTGGATTCATCATTGATGTTTATAAACATTCCTTTGAAGGATAATTTCACTGAAAAGCAATACCAATAACCCTTCAGTGAAGTGAAGAACAAAGCAGACCCACTAGGCATGCCATAAAATATTTATCCCATATAATTTCACCCTTGTGAAGGGTTCTTTAGGCTCTCTCATTCTTGGATACAAAATGGGATCAACCCTAGGTTGTCTGTATCTTGTAATGGGGTTGAACCTCTAGAGAAGGATGGTTCCTCTTGGTAGATCACCTAAACTACTAGTTTTGACTTGGAAAAGAGATAGAAGGCATGAAAGGGATAAATGAAAGCATACAAAGGGTGATACACCAAATTGAAAGACCCTTAAAATTTCTTGAAACTAATACTAAGGCAAATTAAAGACAAACCTTACACAATCTCTCAAACTAGTCATTTCTGCATCAATATTTCCAAACTAGGCTCATTAAATAAGAGGTGAAGCATGGAGGATATCAAAAATCACATTATACCATCATTAGTGATCAAGAGAGCATAAATTCAAACCTACAAACACCTTGAAATACCTAAAAAAATTCAAGATATAAGGACAATCACCAAGGAAGAACACTCCTCGATAAAGTAATCATGCACAAGTTGACTAGAACACTAGATGTAGGCAAAGAGATAGGTAAAATAAGTTGTCTTTTTTATTCAAAAGGATGTTCTTATAAATTTTGACAAGGTTTTTCCTTGTCAAAAGAGAGTATTTTTTACATTGGAGAGAAAAGGGATATATAGGAGAAAAGGGAAGGGAGAGGAGAAAAAAGCTTTTAGAAATCAATAAATGTCACTCAACCACAATCTATGGAGATCTAATAAAGAAGAGGAAGAGGTAGATGAGTTTCAACAGCTTCCAAACCACTTAGGCACTGATCTCACTTAGCAAATTAATCCTCCAAGGTCAAAAAGGTCTTCAAGCTCTCCTATTGTCCTAAAGGCACTAGAGGACAAAATTTATTTGAGGAGGATGACATCATGATCCACTAAATTAATAAAATTATACAAACATCTAGAAGCTTCCTTAAATGCTCCATCTTACTCCTCAACTCCCCAAAACTCCTCCACTTGACTTCTACGCCCCATCTCCACTTGACTTGTGTTGGAAACATGGAAACATGGTTAGTCATTGTAAAATTTGATGCTTGCATTGATTTTAAGGGACAACCATTTGTGATTTTTTTTTCTCCCAACTCATATTTTCTCCTTTAACCTATAAAAAACACCATGGAATCTGCAAATCCTTTGGACTCTATTGATGGAGGTCTTCAAACTCAAGCCATCTTCAACTAGCTATTCTAAAACTTGCTTTCAAGGCCATTTGTGACCATAAGAGCCACTTTTGGACTTGTATAAGGATTTCATGAATTCATATCATTCCTATGAGGAATAAAAAGAATTTTTTTCTACCATCAAGATCTGTAATATTGGTGGAAATCTCTATTAAACCTGTAAATATTCACAAATCATTAGAAAACTTGGGTTTCTGACCTTTTAGCTTAGAAAACCACTCTATAAACCCATGATAAGGGATTAAAGTGCCATATAATTGTGATTATGGTCCCATTAGGCTTATTTCATGCATTTATACCATTTATTTCTTTGAAGACCTATAAAAATGGGCATTTTTAGGCCATTTTTGGCCTCATAGGCACCCAAACATTCCAATTTATTCTTAAAAATAGGTCAAAAATGAGATTTATAGAGTATTATATATATTATAGGTGGTTTATAAATTATTATTAGTCATTTAATGGGCTTATGAACTCAAAAATGGTCAAAAAGATTCTTTTGGCAGCTCAAATAGGCTTACCTTCTTAACGATTTTTCATAAGGTACAGACCTCCAAACCATATATTATTTAAATTTATATTTATTAAATATACCAATTCAAATTTATTTATAATATTGGGTTCCCATGTGAAATGTGTTCAAAGATACATATGCAAAGAAGCTTGCTTATGGGGTTCTGCATGCATTCTGGACCTACTTATAGTCTTAGTGATAGTTCATAAATATCATATCCTTAAATTTTTTTTTTTTTTTATGGATTTAAATTAAATTTTTTTACTCAAAAAATACTAATATCATTTTTTCCAAGTCCTTACGTGGTGAAGGATATGAGCATTCAAATAGGGGGGTCGAAATGAGTGTGTAGACTACAATAGTTTGAATTAGCTCTAAAGGACCAAATTGACCTTTAAATTATCTTTAAATGATTTAAGAAAACTTAATGGGACCTATAAAATCCCTTAAATCTCATTAATTCACCTTTTCTTTATAGATTCTGCAAGTGACTTAAGGTGATATAGGCCTTCTAGGCATGAAACTGGTTTTTAGGCCTAAATGGCTAAATCTGAGTATCAGAGGTTTGAATGACATGTAGTATGATATGGGTGGAAAAAATAATATTTAAAAATTAATACTCAATGTTTTATGTCTTTTTTGACTTTCTTTTGTTTCCCAAACTCCACTTTGCCTTGATGGTCTCTTAAGATTGCTTGTAGGAATGACTGTGAGTTTGTGTAAAATAGAGGCCTATAAGTCCTTCCTCCTTCATTAACAGAGTTAAATGATTTTTAATCTCATAAAAAATTTTCTTATATTTATCATGACTCTTTATTCTAAGCCTCAAATTCACCTTATGCTTTATATGCCTTAATCTCACTACCCTAGGGTTTGAAGCAATCATAACTTGTCAAACCCTTATGGCTAGGTTTGATTATTACCTCATCTAAAATAAGATTATAAACATAATATAACATTTAAAATTATTTTTAAACCTCTCTTAAAAGTGTATACATATTCAACAAATCTCAAAACAAGCAAAAGGTCTCAAGATTATGCACACATGCCTATTTTGGGTCTTTCTCTCTTAGCTAGCCCTCAAGGGCATTTTAACTTGTACGCCTATATGTGATAAATATCCCAAGACACCTGAGGAATAAAATTCACCCTTATTTTCCTATAAAAATCTATCATGAGGTTCAAACCCTTTATTACACTTCAAAACTTTCCAAATGTGCATCTAGTCTCCTCTATGACTGGGGTATGTCTGTGACAGAGCAATGAGCACTTACACCACTAGTAATACCTTTAGGATGGCATGGGAAAATTTATATAGTAATGGAGATCATCTTTACCAAGTTTTAGATCTTAAATCCACCTGTAGATGCTCTAAAATTACCAATTTCTCCAAGACTTATTCTTGAGCGTTGACTATGATTGTATTTTCCTTGGTTTAAACTATTCAAGCTATGTTATTTGATCACTTAATGTTTATAATAGAGGTGTATGAATGTTATAGAGGTTTTAAGACTCCATAGGCATAATATTCATTTAATTCCATTCCCTTAACATGCCAACAATGTACTTTCATTTCCATTGTAGAAGATAATTCTTTGAAACACAATATGTAACTCTTTTTAACTATGTGTATTCATGATTTTAGGGTTTCTCACATGATTATTAGGATTAATTCAGTCCTTGAACATTACTCATATTCTATGAGGGTTGAACCACTCTTGTATCCTCATGCCAATACTCCAACATGTTTACTTCCCTCATTACATAGCATAATACTAGTAGATGTCTTTGAGAGATGGTGACTATTGTATCTTGGAAGGTTTATGATGCCACTATCAACCAAGATAACTTATTAAAAGCATTGAGATTTCTTAGAGTTATTAAAAATTAAAACTCTATTCATGATTTATATATCATAGGTTCTCCTCCAATCTTGGCAAGACTGAGTTTTATCTTTCTTAGCTGGACACTGGCTCTAAGCTGGCTATAAATGCCTATTTGACTATGCTTTATGCATTTGGTTGTGTGTTGCTAGAATTAAAGGAGTGATTTGACTAATTTTTGACTTGAATGGAGGGGATGAGTATTATGTTCATTCATACCTTTCTCACCACTAACTACTTCATTGTGCTACACTTGTAAATAACCTTGATTTGATATAGGTTTGATCAAAAGGAGGACCTACAGGCTAGGGCATGTAGGTCAATTTTGACTATATAGGCCACCTTGACATCACACATAACCCTTGAATTTGGTGATAATATCAACCAAGACACCTCCACTATCACTATTTGATGTTACATGAGGCATATATCTAGCATAAGGTCATTTGAACTCCCCTATCTCACTAAACATTTCACATCACCATGATGGTTGTAGGTGTTTATGACTATATGAAACTTTGGATAGTAAGGATTATTTCAGCATGATATGAACCCTATGCAATTTTATTTAATTTTTCATCTTAATAAGGACTTCTTGGACTACATTCTCCCATCAGTTATGTTGGATCCAACATCAATGTCATGCTAATGTCTTACTTTCCTAGGGTGGCTGTAAGTGTACATTAAAATTTACATATCACAGTGAGTTGAAGTAGGACATAAGGTGTATTAAATACCTGTCAACCTTAAACTTACATCACTCACTTTAAGAACTCATTTACAACACTCTTGAGACCTTGAGACTTATTTCAACAACTCAAACCCCAAGAAAGCTTGCATACCTTGTTGTACGAACTGTGTACCTTGTTGGAATATATGTAGAGGTAGTGAAATTATGTGAATATATAATCAATATTATTTTTATTAAATTTTAATATATATTCTCATATACTTATTAACTTTTTCGACCCTTTAATATCCAAACCTTCTTCTACTTGGACACCATCATCCACTTCATGACACTGCTTCACCTTTATAGGATGGATGTAGGTGTCTTTCAAGGGTTCCTTGCATGTTATGACCAATTAAGACCTTATCCATGAATTATAATTTTTTGGATATGCATATCATCTTCTTATACTTCTTGTCTATTCTTAACTCATTGATTTCAATTCCCTTCTTACATACTTTGCCCTTCTTCTATAACATGACTATCTAAGACTACTTAGATCTTCCAATAAGTGGTCATTTAACAAGTATGAATTACAACCTTGTAATTAAGAGTTATCATTAAATTTTTCTTGATCATTTTATATCCTTAATAAAATTTCCATAGGCCTATTAACTACCTATCACCAATCTCACCTTTAAACCATCGTTTAGGCATAAAAGAGGATGGCTGTAGGTTATGATTTAGTGTTCATGGGACTGCTATCTTATAATGAGGAACCTTATTGAGATGTTATGAATCACTTGATATAATTATTCACTTACATTTCCTTTTAAATACTTTATATACCTCTTCTAATAAAAACACTAGAATCCATTGGTAACTTGACCTCACTATTCAGGCCAAACACATGGTTATAAGTACTTATTTAGGTGTTTGTATGGAATGAGTACTATGTAGGAACATGAGGTGTCTTGAATGTGAGATGATAAAAATGAGGTAATTAAGCTTAAATATGTCATCAAAACCTAATTTTATATTCATAAACCTCCTTTACTTACAAAACATACCTATCACCAATCTCACCTTCACATCACTATGATGGCTGTAGGTGGTGATTAGACTAGGTTTGTGCTTGTAAGGAGAGATTCAATATGGTGAAGACCTTGGATAGGTATAAATAGAACCCTTTATCATGTAATAAAACTCTAAATTTTAATCCACTCCTTCTAAACCTGCCTTCTATACATAGAAATTCCTTTATCATATAGTTGACTGTGAGTGAAAATTTGGTCATTGTACAGACTAAGATAAGCTTGTATGCTAGAAGAATTTGAGGATGATCACCAACATGAATATGATGTTATTATATTATTGAGATTGAAAAATTTAATTCACAATCCTCAATCCACATATTTTTTTGAACTTAACCTCACCAAAAGTTACAAATGTATCATGACCTTGGTTGTAGATAGAGGTTGGCTGTGTGTGTGTACAAACTGAAATAAGCTTGGATAAGTAGATATTATGATGTAAAATAGGATAATAAATCTATTAATATTTTTCAATACATGTTTATTTAAGGATAATTAATCTTTCCATAATATTAATATAAAGGATATGAAATAAGGAAACATAAGTTACCTTAACTTTCACAAAGTTACCTTAAAAATTGCTAACAAAGGAAAATTTTAAGTTAATTCTCTTTCTCTATCATGCTTCTCATGACTGGATTTCAACACGATTCATTTTTTTAATTTATTTTCTTGACATATACTCACTTAATACACATTTATACCTATGATGTGAAACTCCATGGTTATTCAAAACCTCTTTTGTACTCCAGAATAAATCCAAGACTGTTGTAGGTGGTGGTTTGCCTACTACACTCATCTTCACTTGATCTATCTGTCACCTCTATGAGTTACTAAGCTTATATGATCAGTGTTCACCTGATTTTGATGATATGACATAAATAATTTTTTTGTCCATGAACATTAATTTGAGATTCCTAAGACACATCAAAACATTACTTAGACCTCTGTCACCTTGAAATGAAGATTAGCTTGTAAAAATGTCTCAAAGGAGGTTGTATTCAATTTGGAGGCTCAAGAATTCCTTATTGAATTAATGAGGTGTGTTGAGGTTTAAACATTGAATTGATAACTTTATAAGATGAAAACATTTGCTTAATAAATTAGATTCTACACCCAAACTAACCTAAAAGACCATTCACAAGGATAATGTAGGAAACAAATTTTATGATATAAGTAACTTTATGGAAAGTTTTAACTGATGAAAAAAAGTGGAAAAGGTCTTATTTAACCTTTAAATAACTCCACTAAAACCATTCCTCTTTATGATATCCTGAATTAGAGAAACATAAGAAAACCTGGACCTTGTTTAGATGAATAAGCCATCTAAACATCCCTGCACTATTAGTGATTGTTTATAAATATGGGTAGATGAATATAAAAACCAATACCAAAAAGTTTAAGGACACTAGGGTACCTATTACTTACCAATATATTCTATTCCAACTCTCTTCATCCTAACCATATTGAGTGAAAACCTTAGGCCCTCCTAGAGCTGTCCAAGACTACTCTAAAATGATTTTCCATTAGCATGAAGATCTAGAATAATTTATATGAAATAGAACACTTGGGTAAGATTTTTTATGATGTAATTAAACTTTAATTCCTTATAAATTTCTTGAAGCTCCATTAATGGTAGAAAACATGTTTCATGCCTAATCTGCAGCCAATAGGTTTTCCTTGCCTCTGCTAGTTATTATTTTTATATATAATTAAAAAGACCTAATAGGGGATATTAGGGACACCATGGATTATTGTATATGATATTTTATATTTTTTACTAAGTAAAACCCTCAAAAACCTATTCAACTGGGGCTCCAAAAGGCCTAAAATTGCATCTTATTATACCAAAACTACTCTCCTCCACTCCAAATGACTTGAAATGGCCTTGAACATGTATAAATAAAGAAATAAAACCATAAATAGGTAGAAGGAATTCAAAACCAATTTGATTTCTTCAAAAAGTCACTTTTTCACTTAAAATTTCTATTTAGAAGTTCCTCAAGTCATCTAATGCACTTTTGAGGGTCATTTGGGAAAATAGGATTCATTAGACATCATTTTTGACCTTATAAAATATATAAAACTTTTTACAAACATATTTCCTTCCCGTGAATGTTCAAACACCTTAGAAACCAACTAGATCCTTCACTTGCAGCTCAAGACCCATTTCTAGGCATTTTCCTTAAAATCTCCATTTTTTTAAAAACCTTGTTAAAGTATTTCAAAAGAGCATAAGGAACATGAATTTGGGTGATGAATTTTGTCTTCTATTTCCACCATTGGATCATACACTGCACTAGGACCTTGAGATAATTCACCACATCATGTAAAGACTTCCCAAGATACTGCACTGCATCGTCAAGTTAGGACTAGAAAGAGACTAGTCATGAAGGCAAGAGGTCACTCAATGGTCTAGGAAAGTGGTCTGATCCATCTAGGAAAAAGTTTCATATGTAGGCCAATTTTGGCCAACAATTACCAAATAGCTACAATATGGAAAATAAGTGAACCCACCAAAGCTGACTGGTACATTCAAATTTAAATTGGAATTAAATCAAAAGGTTATTATTTACATTTATGACACATGAATGCATTCAAGACTCAGAATTTTGGGTAATATATGTAAAATCTAGTTGAAATTTAGTCATTTCACCATCAATCTATCAATTGAACTTTATAATTTTGATCCCTCGAGCATTCAAAGAACCCTATCTTTTTGTAGTGAACTTGTAGAGAACAAACCATATAATTTGTAGAAGAAGTTGCATAGTTTAAATTGACAAAATGGCCTCCTCTTCCAAGAAATTACATGCTCAATCCTCCTTTGTTTATTATTGTACCATAGGTGAGTAATTTCTAGACACAATGTCCAATAAAGTTACCCCATTATCTCAAGGTTCTTAGTTTTCAGGATTTAAAGTCATGCAAACTCCAACGGGCCCAATTTTGATTCCATAAGGAACTTTGGTGACTACTTTAGTACCTCTAGCTATCATTCCATATTCTCTGGCTAGTGGTGCCACATTAACACCCATATAAATATAACTATGTACTTTCATGTTTTTTCTAAGTCAAAACTTTGGTTCTAAATATATGTTGCATGTATATATTATAATTTTTGTTATCAGAGTCTATTTTGGGCTGACTATTGTACATGCATCCTTTGCATGATATTAGGATGCAAGTCCTATTTTTGTAAATGTATTATTATACTTCACTTGAGAGTTGAGGCCTTCCCCATCCCAAGCCTATTTATACGTGTAATCTCCTAGTCCCACAATGAGGAGAATTTTGGCTTTTAAGATTGATAAGAGATTATGAAGAAGTTTTATAAACTTAGTCTTGATTTGAAAATCTTGATTCTTCCCCAACTTGTGGATTGTGTAAGAATTGATATCATTCTATTTTCTTATTCTTTGGTTTTTTATGAGTTATATTTTATTCATTGTCATTCATATCAAGCTATAGTTGATCTGAATCCTTTTGCATATAAATCATAATCCCCCTTATAGATATTCTATTGCAATCTAATGAACGTGGAAACCTTTGATTTCATGTGTTCAAGTATGTTTTATTTTGTTTCCCTTTGAATCCTAGTCATGTTTGATTGTTGGTTTGATATAGTATCTTGTATTAAGCATTATTCTTTTGATTTCTTGTCCTAGTTAAGTTTAATTACTGGTCTTGAATAGTTTCATCTAGTGTGGTCCATAAACCTCCTTTTCTACCCTCATTTTACTTCCATTTTGAGTTTATTTTAAATTCCTATCAACATTAGGTTAGAACCATCATCAATCCACCCATCCCAAGTAGATTTAGATTCACCCATCTCCAAATCAATCATGGTAAACAATCTAATTTGCTCATCACTATTCTACCAAGAGGTTGTTTATAAAACCCAATACCCCAAAAATCATGCCTTGGAGTGAATACATTTTTAATGATCCTAAAACATTATAGGACACCTCATAAAATTTATTTTGGGGTGCATAAAACCCACATCAATAGATAACTTAATATGGTGCTAAAAAGAGGGCATGCATGTCTACCTCAATTTTCTTTGAAAATAATCACTTGATTTTCATTAAAAGCACCTAAAAGACTTAAAAATTCAACCTCATACACTAACTTACTATTATCACATTTTTAAATCCATATAAAAGCTAGGTCTTATAAAGGAGTTAGGAGAGAACACTAGGCTCAATCATTCTCTCTAGGTAGACAACCTCATCTTCTATTACTCCTAATGGCTCAACCCATATCTCTAGTTTAGTATCCAACCTTGTTGACTGGGTTGGATATTAATGTTTTATGAGATGTCCATGACTTACCCAAAAACCCTGATAAATATCTACCTTCCTTCTCTCCATCGGGGGGAAGCACTGTAGAATAACGCATCAAGGCCTTCAAAATTGCTTTGGGAATTTTGAATGTAACCCACGAGGACATGGAATGTAGACTATTTACCTTCATATTTCAAATTGCAGCCTATGATTGGTTTCTCAATATCCAAGAATGTTAAATCACCTCTTGATAAGAATGTTAAAAGACCTTTTTAGCACAATTTGGCCAAGTCACCAGTGCAAATGTTTTTTATCAACACTTTACAAGTATGAGGAGAGAGCTAGATGAGTCAATATAAGCCTTCAATGATATATTTAATAATATTTATAGATGACTCAAGATTGATTACACATCTAGTGAAGATTTGGCCCTAGAGATGTACAAGAATGCTCTAGACCCTGTGACCACTCTTTCTATGTAGATCTATTGGTATTGATACATTACCTTTGGCCTATGCTAAAGCTATCAATATAGATAAAAAGATGAACCATCAAGTGTAGTATTTGTACCCACTCACTCTTGGTCCTATGTTTTTGGTCTTTAGTCCATTTAAAAACACTATGATCCAAAACTAGAATCTAGTTTATAATCAGTTACCCTTAACCCAAACTTTACCCAATCAAAATCTCGACTTCTTGAATAATTTTGTACCCAATCAACAAAGCCTAAATCAATCATTGATACCAATCAATATTCTTACATCACATGCAACTAATCCTAATAAAAAAATAGAGTTGGAATCAATCCAGAGGATGGTCTAGAAATTGAGCAATGAGTTTCTGAACATGTAGAAATGTATAGGTAATATTGGAGGGTGTAATACGAATCAAGGTTTTGGATTTTAGAGATAAAACAAGACTTTCAATAGTTATATAAATAATCAAGAGTAGTAATTTATATCTAACAAGATACCAGATATCAATATCATGAAAATGACCCTTCTTAATTGGTGTAGGGTTCGAACACTACATAATATGGTGATCTCGACTACATCGAGTTATACACAACCTTTGAGATTATACAAGGATATGAATATGCAATAACATTATGTATATCAAACAAAATATTCTTCCACTGTTAAGCTTAGACACTCCAATACACAATGGTATTTGAGACTTATGATCTTCCAGAGGAAGAAAAAAGTAAACTAGAGGACAATACAAACTATATTCATGCATTTTAGTAGTACTAGAGGAACAAATATAATATAAGGATCAAGCAACCAATTACCACTTCAATGCCTTTAAACAATAATTATACTACTCTAAATTCTTGGGTTAATAACAACCCACCTCCTATAGGAGAGATAAGTAGTTGAAAAGTGTAGAACTACCAAAAAAGGTTGGGTACAACATTATCAAAGACATGAAGAAGATTAAAGACAATGACACCATGTATGAACTGGATCAAATCACCAAAGAAAGATAATTGTTTCTTAAAGCCCTAATCAAAATATCCTCTACATCGGACAAATCTAAAGTTGTGCATACCAATCTGATGGTATTTAAAGATAAACCTAAAGTACCATCATTTCTCTTAGCTATCTGAATGTTTTGAAGGAACATGCACAATTACTTGGTTGACTTAGGTTCCTCGACCAATTTAATGCTGAAAATTTTATGCAAAAAGTTAGGATTGACCTCTGATAAATGAAAGAGAGTGGTCTTACAATTTTACAAGTCTTCAATCCCATGTGTCAAATAGTTAACAAATGTGTACATTCAATTGGCATATGAGCCATATGTGTAGCAGACCATTTCCATCTTATTCCATAATCCTACATGGTGATTGGACCAAAACATTGAATGGATATATGGCTACCAACTTCTCACACACATGGTTTCCCTAGAAGGGGGTAGCCAACCAAATTTGAGTGGACCATGAACAAAGATGAGACATAGGATCACTGACTACAATGCCATGAATGAAAAGGTAGACTTCATATAGTTGCATGCAAGCATATACACATTTACCACTAGATAAGAACATGCATTACATGAATAAATTTTTGAAGATCCATCTCAGTTGTGGACTCTTGATTTTGATGGAGGTAGGTCAAAACAAGGTTCTGGTGTGGGCATGGACCTAAAAAATCCAAATGGAAATAATTACCTAGATAGTTATAAGTTGTAGTTTCTATGCACCAACAACATAGTAGAATATTAACCTCTGATCCTTAGCTTTTAGTTTGCACTCAAACACCATGTTAAATTCTATATATCTTTGATGACTTTGAACTAGTGGTCAATTAGATCAAGAATAGCTATCAATGTAAGTTCACTTAAATAAGTAAAAGCATAGATCTTGGGACATGATTGAGTCGTTTGGAAAGATTCAACATCAAATCCATTCTTAAAGAGCAAAACTAGATGGTTGATTCGTTAACATCTTTGAATTTAAATCTAGCACCATTCGAGGAGTCAAAGATGCATAAGTTCTTAGTGGAATTGGTCCTTTGCCCCTATGTCCCAGATATGGTGGAAAATCTCTAGGTGTTTGAGGATATCCAAGAAATAATACAATTCATGAATAATTATGGAGATTTTGAATCTCAATTAATAAATGAAAAGGGCATCAAACCCATGCATGGTGAAGACCTAAGAGAAGATAGGGTTTTGTAATTAAAGGAGAACCACATCCCTCTAGACATCATGTCTTTGGAGTGGGATTTTGATCTAGACCCCCAATCTTAGAAGTAGAAACCACCAAGAGAAACTGAATCAATTTTCACTAAGTAAAATTTGGTTACTAACCGACCCCATAATAGGTGAATATAGGACTAAGTTGCACTCAAATTTAGAAACACAATCTAAAATATTTGTTGGCAAAGTACAAAGATGTGATAGCCTAGACATATGGAGACCTTAAAGTCTTGGACTCTAGATTCATTACTCACACTATCCCATTGAAGCTATATCATAAGATTTTTAGGTAGAGATAAAAGCTAGTAAATCCAATTCTATAACCTCTAATTCAAACATAAGTATATAAGTTGTTGGAGGCTAGAATTGTTTTCCCAATTAGGCACTCTATTTGGGTAGCTAAGTTGGTACCAGTCAATAAAAAGAGTGGATAAATCAGAATCTATGTCAGTTTCAAAAACCTAAATAAAGCATCATAAAAAGATAATTAACCTTCACCTTTATTGGATGAGGTAATTTAAATGGAAAACAGATCATAGATGATGTCCTTCTTGGATGGATTCTCTAATTACAATCAAGTACTAGTGGAGGTAGAGGATCAAATGAAGACTACATTCATAATGAAATGGGGAACTCTTACATGTAATATGATGTCATTTGGCCTAATTAATGTAGGATAAACCTTTTAGAGAGCCATGGACTTCACTTTCCAAGGGTTGGTTGGTAAGTGCATCATCATATACATGGATGACCTCACTGTATTCTCCAAAAATAGAACTGATCACATAGATCATATCCAAAAGGTGTTTGATAGATGCAAAAGGTATGGAGTGTCACTCACCCTGAATAAAAGTATCTTTGGAGTTATTGAAAGGAAAATTTTAGGCCACATCATCACCAAATATGAGATCTCCATTGATCTAGATCAGGTGCATGCCATATCCAAGTTGACACCTCCCAACAACAAGAAGGAACTGGAGTGTTTCTTTGGTAAGATAAAATTTATGTGAAAATTATTTTCTAGATTTGAAGAGATTATCAAGTCATTGAACCTATGCTGAAGAAAGATGATAAGATAGAGTGGACAATAGAATCCCAAATAACTTTCCAAGACATCAAAACTACCATAACTCAAGCTCCAATTTTGATTAGTCAGGATTTTAGTAAGGATTTATATCTCTATTCATTTACTTCATAACATACTATGGCTTTTGTGCTTACCCAAAATATGTAAGACAATAAACATCCCATTGCCTTCATGAGTACCAAATTGAAAGATGTTGAGTTAAATTATTCTATTACAGACAAGCAAATTTATGCCCAAATTAAAGCTATCAAAAATTTTATGTACTATATTATACAAAATAAAACATATGGCATTATTCCAGATCTTGTTGTCAAACTCACACTTGGACATAATGAACTAGGTGAAAGAAGAGGAAAATAGATGGCCAAACTTGAGGAGTTTGACCTTGAAATCAGGATAGCTAAGATGGTAATAGGCTAGGGGATCATCTAAATGATGACTGAAACTGATCAATGAATCATTATTGAATAAATTAATAAGACCCAAGTAACTGATGGTGAGTGGTACACTCTAATCATCCATTATCTACTCATAGGCACTCATCCCCTTGAGTTAAATAGAGATCAAAAGTGAGCACTTAGGCTCAAATGAGCTCATTACATGATCAATAAATGAGTCTTGTACATAAATAACTATGAGGGTATCTATTTAATATGCATATCAAAGAAAGAATCTATAAATAGCATGAGTAACCTACATCAGAAGATAGGTTGTGGGCATCCCTTAGGAAACACAACATCTCATAAGATTCTTAGGATGGGATGTTATTGGCCTATGATTCTCAAGGATGCACATAACCATATCAAGACCTATAATGACTACCAAGTATTTAGGAAGAGAGAAATAAATGTTTTCATGCCTTTGCAGCCAATCATATAAGGAAATCACTTTGTCTAATGGGACCTTGGTTTTATTGGGGTGATAAACCTAAACTCCTCAACAAGGCACACATTTATCCTAAACTTTATTGACTATTGTACTAGGTGGACATAAGTTGTTGAAACAAATAATTTCATAGCAATTGATGTCATCAAGTTTATAGAAAAGAACATATTGAAAAGGTTTGACACTCCTATTTCATTAGTTTATGATAATGGTCCAACTTTTCAATATTTTGAATTTATAGAATGGGCCTATGATAATCAAATCATGATCAAGTTATCTTCAAATTACTACCCATAAGGAAATGGAGTAGGTGAATGTACCAATAAAAATATAATAGATTCCATTAAGAAGTTGACACAAGATAAACCAAGATAATAACATATTTTATTAAAATATTCATTATGTCTAAATAGGACCAGACAAAATCAAGCCCTTAAGGCGTCACCTTTTCTACTCATGTATGGATAACAAACAATCTTTCATATTAGTCTTAAGATACTAGCATATCAGTTCACATAATAATATATAGGGGAAGATGAAAGAGTACAATCTAGACTAATAAACGTAGTTCAAATGGAGGATGAAAGAACTAAAACACTGCATGGCTTCAGTAAACATCAGGATATCATCAAAATATGGTTTGACAAAAGATCTAAAATTAAGGCCTTCAGGATCTTAGACTTAGTGCTTCTATAGGATAAAGCATGTGAGAAGAAATGACAACATGATAAGTTTACTCTTTTGTGGATTGGACCATATCAAATATTAGATATCCTAGGTAACAAATCCTTCTATTTGAAAGACCTCTAAGGTAATGACCACATCTTTCTAGTCAATGAATAATTTTTGAAGCACTATTTAATGGCTACTCCAATTGGAGATGCCCTAGGACGAATGTAAGTGAAAATTGTAGATGTAGGATTAGAGTGTATTTCTTGATTTATATATTATATTTCATGTTTTCTAAACAATTATTACTTTCTAAATTAGATTTCCTTCTTTTTAGAATAATTTCTTGCTTTCTATGAGTAGTCTTTAATGCTTTCTATATTTTGCTTTTAGTAGATTATTTATTATGCTTTCTAGATTAGTTTTATAAAAAAAAGACCAGACCAACTAATTTACTACATGGAGATTACATAAGAAATTCCAAAAAAAGGGAATGATTTTTTAGGATGCACCATTGGTCCTCATTGGGATTTACTTTGAAAGTACTAGAGCTTCTGGAGCCAAGGTAAGTGTTATGACTAAATTAGGTTTTGTTTTGATGAAATGAGTTTACTAGACCTATGTGATTTAATCTAATATAATCATGCAAATTTAAGAAAGACTTTCCATTTCCTAAGATCAACTGCACTATAACATGCTAAACCCTGAATGAGTTATAATAAACATAGTATTGGATATACTATGACAAGGACACATTGATAAAAATAAGTTTTCTTATGCATACACCTAGATAATAGTGATTCCCAACCTTTTTCCTATCTATGTTTCAAAAATGAAAAAAATTCAATCATACAAACTAATAGAAGATATGTGATTCAAAAAATCCCTACTAGGGCTATAGACACTTGGCTAGTAGTAGAACAAGGTTTTGAGTGGAATTATAGGTATCTATATTAGGGTTGTGGGCACTTGGATAGAAACAAAGCAAATCCAAAGATTACCTTATTATTTGGCCATTAATTATGAAGTCAACAAGAAACCTACATTGTTTATCTAGGACTTTGTAAAAACTCTTAAAACAAGAAAAATTAAATTTGTATATCACATACTCAGATCCAAGGAATGGAAAGGGTTATTACTTTCATAAGGAAGTAGGAGTTATTTCAAGGTCTAATTTGTTTATTCATTTCTTAATAGGACTGAAGTTTGGTTATGATGTATAATTGAGATTCTAGGTTCTTAAAATACTCAGGAGTATTTTCCCCTGAGAGTCACCATTTGTTGTTATTGAAAATTCAAATGGGGACCCATTATTATTGAAAATATTTATTTAGGACCCTCTAAACCTTAGGAATATATGATATGGATTTATTCATGCAAAATTCTAAGCTTATCTTGGGAGTCTAAAGTTATATAAATTTGAAATTTGAAAACCAAAGCTTGGATGATCATCCTGATTTATCCTAAATCTTAGGTTTTCATAATTATCATGATTTATATAGACTAACAGGACTAACATTTTCATCCTAGTGTTCTTATACTTTTTTATTATTCCTATATGAACATTGATGGGGACTTATTACTCATTCACAGTTGGGCCTTGCATTATTGTGTTCAAAATAGGGATAGGTGGCATCTCTATGTTATCTACAACCTATATCCCTTTGCAAAAGTTTATAAGTCTTTAAAGATCCTAGGATCTGATAGTCTGACAAGTGGCATCCATACAGTATATAGAACCTTCAAATTTCATAAAATTTCAAGTGTTTAATTTTTTTGATCTTTGAGAAGAGGCCACATAGCATTTTTTTCATTACATGGAACCCCCGAAGCTTTAAAATTAAATTTAATGGTCTAATGGTATCAAGTGTATGAAGTTTGAACGTTTAATAGGTGGTACCTTTTCATAAATATATGGGTAAGTGCATAGATTTGGGGGAAAATTTTGTGGACATTTTTGTTAATACGATCATGTTATTAAATAACATGATCATATTATTTAATTAACATGAATGCCTTATTTAAATTATGGCTTGATAATTACCAAGCCATAATGTGATCATGTTATTAAATAATACGATCACATTATTTAAAAAATTAACACAACTCCATTAATAACATGATCATATTAATAATGTGATCATGCTATTATTGTTTTCAATTACGTGATTATGTTACTTATGTAACCCAATAAATAGAAACCAAAACCCAAATGCAAAATTCCTCATTTTGCATTTGAGCTTTCTTTGTTTCCTACATGTTTTCATTTTGTGATCATGTTTTGGGTGAGAGAGGCTAAACCTTGCCATAAATCATCCCAAGAAGCTACTAATCGATGATGCCACCATTTAGAAGAGGTAAGTTCTAAAAATATACACTTGTTTCCCCTAAATTTTAATAGTTCTCATTGTTTAAATGGTAATTTATTTGTTTTGACCAGCCCATCCTGCTAACCTTCCTGTTCTTATGCCTAACCCTCCTAACCCTCTATAGAACCTTCTTGTCCTCCTCCTAACCCTCTAAATAACCCTCTTGTTTGTCCTCCTAACCCTCCTATAGGTCTAAGATATCCCTTAGGAAGTCAGGAGAGTCTAGTTGACCACATTATGGAAAATAAAATTGAAATTGAATAATTAATTGGGAGAATGAGGGATCCCACTTCCACCAACACCCACTACCCTATCTAGCCAATTCCCTAGAGACATTATTAGTTCAAATTAATTCTATAACTAGTCATATTGATAGATGGGTTTCATATCAAGATAGTTTTAGGGCTTATTATGCTAAAAAATTGTAAGCACTTGAGGTCAAGAATAAAGACATATCAAAATCCTCCATATACACCTTAATAATTGAACCAACCACCAATGCATCATTTTTGGTAACTACTAAATGTTTTCCAATCCATCACTACTAATATAATTTGCATGCACTTAGTTTGATCACTAATACACTTGTTCAACATATGAGTAGGCTCTCATAGATCGATGCTAGAGATATGCCACCTAGTGTGCATACCCAACCTCACCCTTGTAGTTCTTATGGAGCTATGTGCACTTGACCTTTTAATGATGATGATGCTAGTGTTTTAGAGGTCTTGGATAATATACTTATGAGTGATGAGTTTTTGACATGCATATTTGGTGTGTAAACATCAGCCGCTACATAGATGCATGTATATTTTATATAAATGCCATGTTAAATTTAAGTTATATTTAAAAATTTAATTTAGCTAACAATTAATTTACATAGAAATTGAATAATATACATGTCATTTTTTATGTCCTAGGAGGTGATGGTGCCTTCATCATCATAGTCAACATTTGTAACATTTGATTTGATGCAACCATTATTTACATTTTTAGATCCAGGAATTGGCCCATCTATTACTGCACTGTCTATGTTAGGATGTCATCTTTTACTTATACAGAGGTAAAAATTTGAGTTAATCTTATGCTCTATGTACATTTAGTTTATGCATAGTTGCCTTGTATGTTTAAGTTAAATTTATATATAAAGGATCTTGATGTAGAGGTTATAAAAAGCTTCCATAATATGGATGGAAACACACACTTATCTCTGCTAAATACCTAGCTCTGATCTCTTATTGTCCTTCTTTATCTTCTATCTTTAACCTCTTTATCTCTTTGATCACTTTGAATTTACTAGGTCTTTCTTGTTCACTCTTACCTACTCAATGGATATTAAGCCTCATTATATTCACTTAATCCTCCTTATTTACTTGAATTCATTTTACTAATCAACTACCTCTATAATATTTTATTTTAATACCAACTTCCTTAGTTCATACTCTATTTTCATGTTCTCTCTCTTTATCCTTGCTCAGTTCTTGGCAATATTCTTATGTGTTTTCATAGGTCTACATGCTACTTTTATTTTTTACTTATATAATACTCATAATACCAAATACCTACTCAATTACATCTCATTTCATGCATCCAACCATTCCACACAACCCCCAAGCTTAAACTCTTCACTTAACTCTTCTTTCCTCTTTGACACCTTCCTTTTACTAGCCCTTTTTTGAGGCAAACCTCCTTGTTATAAGTAATCTAAAAATCTCAAAAACAAAACAAAACCACATTAAGATACCCCTTTACGTCACATATTTCCACACAAAATTTCATAATTTAACTCTCTTTGAAGAACACCTAACTCAACACCCCCCATGACGAATTAGGTCTCCTAAGCCTAATTCAAGGCTACTGACTGTAAAACTGTATCATATGGACTCAAATGGATTTTAAAACCTTAAAATTACTCTTCCTCTTATATAAATACATCTATCCACAAATTTTAGTGACTTTTCATTAGTTAAATCACTTTTTATCTCATTTTTTAGTTTCAAACCCTAACTTGTGTTGTCTTAGTCCTACACCTACTTGAGAGGATAATAAATGAGCTAGAATGAAATTTTTAACATTATAAGAGATTAAAAGTATTTAAATGGATTTTACCTTACCCCACACATCTTCTCAAACTATTAATTTTCCTTTCTCAATACTAAATCACTCCCAAAATGTAGTTTTATAGAATTCTGTACCCCTCCAACATGACTATGCCAATAAATAGGATAGAATAAACCCTTAAGACCCTTTAAGTTCATTTGAGAGAAATTAAAATAATCACACACATGGAAAAACAATATCCCATAACATTCATAATACCTTAAATCCTTAACTCTATTTCCAAGAACTCTATATGGTCTTTCTTTATGACTATGCAAACTTAGAATTGTTACTAATTAGAATATATATAGTCTTACCATGTCTTTTGAATTTTATCAATAGTATTGAGACTTTAAATTTTATTAAATTCATTTCATAGAGATCCTATATCCTTTACTCATCTTTAAATCATTTATAATTACACTTTAAACTGACTCTGTTCTCCTCTTTCTGATTGTGCCTGAAGATAAAGTATTGAAACTTGGGTTTCACCACTTTGACCCTGTAGATTACTAACTTGAATATTATTTGAATATAGATATGAACACCACATGATTGATCATAAACTACTAGACACTTATTTACATTTTACTATATCTAAAGAAGCTTTACCAACCTCTACTTTGGCTACGTGTTAGCATAGTTACTTTTACTTTCCTACACACTGTGCATAACAACTCATGAACTCCAAAGGGAATAAGATCATACAATATGTCAAAAGATAAGGAAAACAAAAATAATTCTTACCTATAATGGAGACTCAGTATTTTTAGACAATAAAAAATAAACTCACTTTACATTCGTGCACTGATCAAATCTCATATTACATTCATTCTCCATAAGTAAGTATAGAGTTCTTAATATGTCTCTTATTCCTTATATCCCTAACTATGGCTCATCAAAGTGATACTATTATTTACATCTCCTACTCTTCCACTCACACTTCCTACATGTATTATAATTTTTATATTACCTCCAACATGCAAGCTACTTGCTATTCTTGGCCATTGCATGTTGCATGACAATTACACTTCCATGATTCTTGGTTTATATTGTATTTTCATGATATGCACATTTAAATACCCCTACACACATATAGGACCCATATATAATCCATTTTACAAACATTTATCATAATTTACGTATCTCATCAACCCAAACTGGCACTAATTACAAATTCATATCTCACATTTGGCAGGAAAACATAATATGACTTCAAATTCAAATTCTAATAACTTCTATGACTTCTAACCACTGTAGACACTTCATATAAGACCTCTATCTCCTTAATCAATCCAAAATTAGGATAACTAAATATTCCCCTACATCAAATATTAGAATTAAAGTATAGTACTATTGAATACACTCTTGGTTTAATAAAGGAGAAAAACTTGCCATATATATCTTTGATACTTTATAGAAAAGTAAGTGAGACCTTATTTACATGAGTAGTTGATGGCTCAAGTAGACATTCCCTTATCAATGTGAACTAAGACATAGGAATTTATACTATAATGTCATCTGCATAGGTGCTGATAGAGGTACATATTAACTTGTAATTTTGAATTTTAAAAATAGACTTGTTCTAATAATTTTACTACATACATGGGGAAAATATAACTTATGTGAATGTATTATGTATGCAAGGTTGTCCTATGACATCTGATAGTTTCAATAAGATGATTAATAGGGAAACTTATCATGTTTCTTCCCTATTTTAGATGCCTATTCTATTAGTTGAGCCTATCACTAACTTATTTGAATGTCAAACCCAGATTGAGTAGGACCATGAGCTTGCAGTTAGTGCATGTTTAAATGATTTTCTATTATAGTTTAAAATTAATTTATTAACAATTAGTTGAATGTATTTTATGTTAATTTTGTAATAATACTTGTATTTGAATATGTTCATATATAAGTGAGCTATGAGCATAGGACCCACAATCAGACCTTGGAGTAATCAAAGGCATTAGAGGGATCTCCATCTATCAGCATCACATCCCAGGGAGAGTCTTCTTTGAAGAAGGCAAAGAAAGGGAGTCTATTTTATGAATAGGATGTCTTACATGAGATGATTTTTTTTGTATGCCTATATTATTTTTTTTACATTTTTGGCATTGTATATGCATATATGACCTTCACCCAAAATTAGATATTATATTGGTAGATGTAATTTTTTGTATGCCTATCATGGAAATCTATGTATTATTGACATTGTACACATGTGCCTATATGATATATTTAGTTTTTTCATTTGAACTATGTTAATACATCTAATTTATATTCAATTTTAATTTAAAATGTTACGATATAGTTTTTTTTGATCTTCCAAACTATTATCTATCAAATCTCATATTTAATGTTGTACACAAATGAGGATTAAAAAATTATTCTTTTCAATGCTATAAATCTTAGATCTCCCATATTTTTTAAATTAAAGTTTATTATTTGATTGTGTGTAGTGGAAATGATGAATGACACTCTTATCTATTTTTAATTTTTCATCACCCATTTACAACTTTTCATTTGATCATTAACACAATTTTATTTCACTTAAAACCCATACCCAATCATGCTCAAACTTGTATAATCTAAAGTGGTGAGTCCACACTATGACTCATTATAACCATAATATATCATCCTTCATAGCCATTAATATGCCATTTAGGTTGAGCATTACTTGTATTCTTAAGGCTTATAAATAGTCTAAGGTAGAATTTGAATGCTTTTGTCTCTTTAATCTTATGTGAGTCTGAGTTAACATTCTTTACATAATGTTCTAATTATTTACATATTTAGTCCTCTATTTTTGATATGTACAGGTATTATAACATCTAAAGAAGAGTATTGATATGATTCCATGAAGACAAGGAAGAGAATTAGTCACAAACATATCATTCTAATGAAGTTCTATACCTGTCAAAAAATAGCTATGAACTTTCATAGTCGAGTTACAGATTTTGACAACTGAGCTACATATTTTGACAGTCAAACTTTGGACTTCCAAAACACACTATAGACTCATCTAAAACATTTTTCCAAGGCATCTCAAAGGTTCCTTCAACCATTCCATGATGATCCAGATTCCTCTAGCTATCTTTTCGATAATTTCTATTTTTGTATTTATCTATATATAGACTTTTATTCATATGTAGCAATCCATTTATAGAAACTAGTAGATATAGGTTGCAACTTTGGACAAGATGATATGAATATGTTGTATATGATATTTGGTAACCAAATATGGTTGGAAGAAGTAATTGTAAATCCCATGAGGATCTCCCCAAATGCATGTGGATCTTTATTGTAATGCTCCTCCCTATTTTGGCCATATGAACCAATCTTTATGAATATTCTCTTGTTTAGCTAGTTAAGTTGTTACCTAGTAACTAGGGATAATTAGTTTCCTTTGTATCTAATAAAAGGTAGATCCCTGCTTAATCTATGAGGGTGTGAAAAATTGTAAGAATTTTCATTTTGAATATACAATATAAGAGTATTTTATCAAAGAATACTCTTTCATTTCTATGCATTAGTCAAGATTACTTCCTAAGGACTAAATTATTTTGATCCTGAATCCAAGGGTAAACAAGGGCCCACTCCCTAAGGAGATAGGATGTGTGTAATTTTCATATTTATATTTTTTTTCTTATTTATCTTTTAATTTTAATTAATACAAATACTTTGTTTAATTGGATTGACAAATTTCAGGTTAAATAGACTATTAATGTGTGTGTGTGCGTGCTTTATGATTCAAATGAACATTTATCATTTATTTAATTTTAGTAATCTTAATTCTAAAACTTAGCTTAAGTGTGGATTTGATATTCAATTTTAATGTGTTTAATTTTCAATAACATTGTGTGATTTATTTCAAGACTCTCATTCAATTTGGTGTGTTTACATTTTGAGCAAGTGTGTTTCTTTTAACACTTAGTTAAATTTTTAGGAAGAAGAAATTTAAGATAGATCAACTCCAAAACCCCCCCAATCACTGTTAGCTAAACATAATAAACACTTTGCTATAGAAAATATTGGACAATGGACTTGGTAAGTAATGACACCAACATAGATTGGTTTAATGAAGGGATGACAACAACACCCATCACAAATACATAAAATCAACTTTTTGGCATTGAATAAGAAACTTCTTGAGCTCTAACTACCATTTCTACCTCTGAGACATCCACCTGAGAATATTTGACTTTGATCACATAAAAATAGGTAAATTACACATTATCACATTACCATAATGTTAAAATACACTTGAAAGTACATTTTTACTACTGTTCAGGAGCATGGAAGCAATAACAACAAATGTTGCCAAAGTTTAAGTTGTGGTTGTAGAACTATGGTTCTGATACATCCTAACCAAAAATTAACACTAAAAACATAGCCTAGAGGAAATATAATGTCTAGGACTAGGTTATTGACCTCTTATTAGGTTTGATTGACAAACTCACCACCCATTCTAGCCTCAAGAATGCCCTTCTCAATATAAGAAAAATGCAATTTTTTAGCCTAAGTTCAAACATGCATAGAACAAAATTTGTAAGTCATTTATATTAACCATCAGATCTCTCCCCTACCTATTTAAGCCCTATAATTTCACCCTAGATCACTTAGGTGGAACCTTTGAGAGAAATTTATTAGATAAGTTGTAGTGATGGGTCCAAAAATACAACTTTTTGGCATTAAACAAACAACTTCTTGAGCTCCAACTGCCATTTTCTACCTTCAAGACCTCCAATTGAGAATATATCACTTTGATCATTTACATATAGTCAAATTACATGTTATCACACTTCCATGATGTTAAAATCCACTAAGAATTACATTTTAATACCGTTTAGGAGCACAAAAACACTGACAACAAATGTTGTCAATGTCTAAGTTGTGGTTGCAAAACTATGGTTCTGATACTTCTTGACTAAAAAATGACATTGATAACAAGTGTAAGGGGTAAGATAAAGTCTAATAATATCTTATTGGACTCCCATTAGGCCCGATTGACAAATCCACCACCCATTTTGGCCTCAAGAATGACCTTCTCAATATAATAAAAATATAATTTTGTAGCCTAAGTTTAGACAGACATAAAATGAAGCCTGTAAGTCATTTATGTGAACTATCAGATCCTTACTCTACCTCTTTAATACCTATAATATCATCCTAGAGCACTTAGGTAGAACCTTTGAGAGTAATCTATTGGACAAGTTGTAGTGACAAGTCCAAAAATGCAAATTTTTGGCATTGAACAAGAAACTTCTTGAGCTCCAACTACCATTTCTACCTCTGAGACATCCACCTAAGAATATATCACTTTGATCACATATATATAGGTAAATTACATGTTATCACACTTCCATGACATTCAAATTCACATGAAAGTGCATTTTTATTACTGTTTAGGATCTTCTCTTAGCTTGAAGATTATCTCTATTGACAGTGCCAACCATGTGAAGGTATAAACTTATTTGGCACCATTAACCTACAAAAAATTGTTAGTAAGTAATAAAAAATGAAATTCACATGTACTAATTATAAAATTAAAAAAATTTGGTATAATTGATTACATCTACATTTGAAAAGTCAACATACCTACATATTTCAATCCAATGAACCACTAGGATCTGTTCTAACCTTGAGAGTGTCACGAATAGCTTCATGGGCTGACTCCCAAAATTTTGATAGTTCCTGTTTAATTTCCTCCCATGATATTTTCATAATTTAATATTTATTAAAAAAATCAATTTTGAATAGTGCAGTATCTTCTTGTGTATTTCAAACTCTTCAACCAACCATTGATCTGAATTTTTTATAGGATATCATTGAAACCAAGTTTCAATGACTACCATTGACTCAGTGGGATAGTCAATATCTTCTCCATCTATAACTAGAGAAGTTAATTTTTTATTTCTATTTACACACTAAAATAATTAGTAATTAATGTCCTCTTCATAATCTTCATCTGTAATAACTACAAAAACATGTCTTGTATCACAAAAAATAATTTTAGTGACAATATGAAGATATATAATGAGAATAAATTGTACATAACAAAAAATATTCTACCTAGCTGCACTAGATCAGATACATGGTCAAATTCATTTGATGATATCATATTTATAAGTTTTAATGCTATTAGATCTTAATATGCGTTGATTGGAATTAGAGGTTTGGAACTCTAATCATCCACCCACTCTTGTGACTCACTCTCATTCTAAATAGAGTCCATACGTGGAGAACAAAAACATGATAGGTGTCTCATATGAATAGTTCAAGAACTTGCATTTGAGTTATGAAATGAGTGGAGGTCACTTGAACCCATTAGAGTTATATAGTCCTCATAATTTGTCAACTGTTTTTCCTCCATTAACCAGAAACGTATACAAATAATAGAATTTAGTTTAACACCATGACACATGTTCTCATTACACCATTCAACCATAGTTTTTGCATTTATCAAATGAATATCCTTTTCAAATTTCAACTCCTCCTTATCTCTTTCTACACATGCTTTAACACCATCATGCTCCCCTTTTCCATGGCCAGCCTTGGTGAAATTCTGAATGTGTTCTACACTAGTGGTAACGTGCATCCTGCTCAACCAATTAAACATCCATGCATTTTTGAATTGTGACGTGAAATTGTCTGACCAAATGTAATGCTGATTGAAAGTAATGTTCTTCTAACTCAACTATTCATAGAACTTATGAAAACAACCTTGCACATACTCTAAACAATGTGATTGATCATCACTGATATAGAAATGGTACTCCCTTAATATTTTATGTTGATGCTTTGTACTATCAAGTACATGCATGAATTCTTTATGCACTAATATGGCAACTTGTGATGAGTTGTAATACTGCAATTGAACTTATATTTAGGTTTTAAAAGTGTAATTTTTAGCAAATTCAACTACTGAAAGAATCAAACCAAGTAGGAATGTAACCTTGCTTATCTTGAAATGTTCATCTAACCATCTAGTCCTGTGTGTGTGCCTTGTATACTCATAAACAATTTTCTCCCTAAATTTGACAAAAAATTCCAAAACATGTATCTTTTTTGTAACAAGCTCACACCTTTTAGATTATTTTCTGTCTTTTACTTGATAAGTCACTAATTTATATTTTCTTAAACCAACTAATTCCTATCCAATTACACTTGTAATCTCCTCATCGATACATTTTTTTAATTTTGGCAATCCACCACAAATGCTGTAATTTCTATTTAAACATGATTTGTTATAAAATAATTATCCATCTGATCTTTTGCAAAAAATAGTCGGAATAAATTCCTTGGCTGATTTTGATGGAAATTCAATGCCACACTCCTTAAAAATGTTGTTAGTATGCAAATTACAATGAATATGGTGAAAAACATCATAGTGCATTAAAAATTCAACATGTTGCCTACAACAAGTGGTGTGTGTATGATTTATTTTTACATAAAAAGGTTTGGCCATCTCAAAATATCTTTGATAAATACAAATTTGTGTATATTTTTTCAAAAACTTAGAGTACAATTATGTTTGAGTCATATCCAATAAATGTTTCAGATGTGGTTCATGATTACAACTCTTGCATTGGGAAAAACTCTTGTATTATCTTTCCAAAATTGAGCAAGTAACTCTTTGAGAGTATTAGCTATAGCTTTGTCCTTTTGTGGAAGTCTACCAGAGAATGCCCAGAGCTCATTGGTATTAGGTTCATTAAGTATTTATTATATTTCAATTGATTTCATTAATGTTTTTATATTTATATTAAGTGGTCGATTTGTTTTTGAAACCATTAGGTTTTTCCCTATTTTATTACTTATTGCACAAGTTGTAAGTATATGCTAGGTAGCATTACAATCTTGGGTACCTGATTTTGGGCCTATAGTATGATATGCATCATGTTTATTTTAAATAATTTTATTGTTTTGATCATCCATGTTAGATGTTCTTAGTCTTAATGTGTACATTATATGTCTCATCTTAATCAATTTTATTAATGAAATAAATAATTGACATCATTAACTTTCATAATCCAAATTATGAAAGAAACTATCCCAAATTTGTTGAGCCAGTCTTCTTGAATGGCGATCAGACATTTTGTTATGCATTGGTTCTAAAATATTTTCATCAAATTCAATTAAGTACTTATTTTTTCTATGCATAATTCTTGGAGGTGTTGTTGATGGTGGAATTTGTTGAGAGGGTGTTTCAAAATTGTTATTAATTTCATTGTTTAGAGGTGGGATGAAATTTTATTCATTGCTTATTTCTTCATTATATGTTTCTATGAAATTTTTTTGATTGTTAATTTCATAATTATTTGTTTTCATCAAATTTTCTTCATTCATGGGGGATGAAGAATCATACATAGACTCATCATCAACAAAATAAAAAACTTGGGACCTTGAATGTAAAATTCCAATATTATCTAATTCATTATTGTCAATTTCATTAGTATTCATTTCATTATGGTCAATTTCATCATTATATAATTCATTATGGTCAATTTCATCATTGTTTGATCTATTATTCTCAATTAACTCATTATCTATGGAATTTGGTTCATCAAGATTAGGATTTGTACCTTGTCTACCATGAAGTTTTTGCATTTGTATCTTGTGTCTCTCTCATATATTCTAATTCCTTTAGTGTTTTGTTCTTCAACATCTTCCTCTTCCTCAACCATGATCCATCACCCATCAAGGACAATTGACATCTTTTCAAAGGTGGGGAAAAAAATACATGGGTCCCATAGGTCCCATAAAGAATGTTTATGGGGATAGAATTATCGATTTAGGTTAAAAATAGATATTGAAAAATGAGATTAGTCTATAATAATAATATGACTGCATTATTATTAATACTAGGTTTTATTTTAACATAGACATCGAGAATCAAGTTTTGTCTATATTAAGAATAACACAATCGCATTATGAAATAACGTGATCATTTTATTCTTAATACTAGGTTCTGCTTGAACATAGACATTGAGAAATGAGTTTTGTCTATATTAAGAATAAGATGATCATGTTATTTAATAATGTGATCATATTATTGTTACTACTTAGTTGGGGTTAAACATAGACATTGAGAAGTAAGTTTTGTCTATATTAAGAATAATGTAACCATGTTATTTAATAATGCAATCATGTTATTTTACAATTCAATCATGTTATACTTAATATAGATTAGAGACTAAGGATTAAGGCATTAGTGCATAATGTTTAGGGATTAGGTCATGTAGGGTTTAGGTTTAAGGGTGTATATAAGGTCTAATCGCTCTATGCCATGTGAACCTAATTCTTACTACAAAGGGCATTAATTAGGATTAAATCAATTGGTAAATAGGGAAAGTTTATGGTTTAAAATTTAGGATATAGTGTTTAGGGTTTAAGATATAATTCTTAGGTTTAGGGTACATAGGGACAATCACAAATATAATTCTTAGTCTAAATGATGTTAATTTGGTCTAAAATGATTGGTTCAGGGTTTATAGAGTTTATATCTATGGTTTAAAGTTTAGGGATTAGGAAATATAAAGATTAAGGCTTAGGGTATAGGTTTTAAGGTATATAAGGTACAATCATGAAGGTGATTTGGGCACATTTGAGGTCCTTGAGACTGGATTTATGAGTAAAGAATGCTATTTTGGGCTCAATTAACCCCCACATCATCACAAATTGATCTAATTAAGTCAATTGTGGTTTAATGAGTGATGAAATTTTGAATAATTTCATCCCTATGAACCTAATTATTACTATATATAAAGGATGCTAATTGGGGCTAAATTTATTGGTTTAGAGTTTAGGGTCTAGAATTTAAAGGGTTTGGGGTTTAGGGCTTATGGCTTAGGGTTTAAGGTAAATGGTACAGGGTTTAGGATTAAACTTAAATGGTACAAAGTTTAGGGTATTAGATATTGGATATAGGGTCCAATCACAAAGGTAATTTAAGAACATTTGAGTTGTTTATTTACCTATTTATGGCAATTACCTTCATGTTTGCATTTCTAATAAAAGTAGGGTCAACTAAACTATACATGTTGCATACATTATACAATTGATTGAGCCATAAATATGGTTTAAGAGCTCATTTTATCCAAAATCATGATCCTAATTACATTAATTGACTAATTAGACCAATTCATGATAGAATCAAACTTTTAATTTTGCCCCAAATCATAGCTTACTCTTGAAGGGGTTCAAATTGGCCTCAAATGCCTCCTTGATTAAATGAAGCAACTCTTTGGTTGATTATATATGACATGAAATTAAGGTTAATTTCATTCAAAATAACATCATATACAATTTAAAATAGGTTAATGTGGCTCATTTTGATGCTAATTACCTCCACAATTTAACTAATTGACATTTGCATTTATTAGCTGATGACTTAAAGTTTATTGAGTTCAAAACCACATTCTCTACATGTAGAACTTGTATATAAGTAAGTAATGTTTCTTTTATTCAATTGAGATAATGAAATTGGAGTTGATCAACCCCTAAATAAAATTTTACAGTCATGTAATTAGGTTGAAGGGGCTCAAGATAGCCCCAATTTACTTTAGATGCATAGTTAGATTGGTACTCCAAAGGCTATGTTTTGGCCATAGGTTTAAAAAATGCATTTTATGACATCTCATGATAAAATTAGTTATATTGTAAGGGATGTATGTTTGCAACATGTAGTGGAAATTAGGGCATATGGATTATAATTTATGTTTTAGGGATTAGAGATTATAGCATAGGGTTTAGGTTTAAGGGTGTATATAATGTCGAATCACTCTATGCCATGTGATGCTAATTCTTAATACAAAGGATGTTAATTGGGACTAAATCGATTGGTAAATATGTAAAGTATATGGTTTAAAATTTAGGGTATAGTGTTTAGGGTTTATGGTTTAGGGCTTAGGTTTTAATGTATATATGGTTTAGGGAGGGTTAATCACAAAGATAATTGAGGACAATTTGAATCACTTGGACCCATTTTTGACAATAGAATGTGTTTTTGGGTTGTCTTTATACCCCATGTCATTATTTAGATTGAGTGAATTAGTTAAATGGGGCAATTAGTCATGTGATTTAGGCCAAACTGAGCCCTATGAACTTAATTCTTAGTCTAAATGATGTTAATTTGGGCTAAAATGATTGGTTCAGGGTTTAAAGAGTTTATATTTATGGTTTAGAGTTTAGGGATTAGGAAATTTAGGGATTAGGGCTTAAGGTATATAAGGTACAATCATGATGGTCATTGGGACAAATTTGAGCTCCTTGAACCTAGATATATGAGAAAAAAATGTGATTTTGGGCTAAATTAACCCTACATCATCACATATTAAGCCAATTAAGTCGATTATGGTAATGAGTGATGCCATTTTGACCAAGTTCTCCCTGTGAACCTAATTATTAATATATATAAAAGATGTTAATTAGGGCTAAATTTATTGGTTTAGGGTTTAAGGTTTATAATTTAAAGGGTTTGGGGTTTAAGGATTATGGCTTAGGGTTTAAGGTAAATGGTATAGGGTTTAGGATTTAAGTTAAATAGTACAGGGTTTAGGGTTTAAGATATCAGATATAAGGTCCAATCACTAAGGTGATTGAAGGAAATTTGAGGTTCTTGTTTGCCTATTTGTGATAATTACCTTCATGTTTGCATTTCTGATAAAAGTAGTGTTGGTTAAGCCATACATGTTGCATATATGTTATACGGTCGATTGAGCCATAACTTTGGTTTAGGGGCTCAATTTTGCCCAAATCATGCCCTTAATTACAAAAATTGACTAATTAGATCAATTAATGATAGAATTAAACTTAATTTTTCCCCAAATCATATCTTGCTCTTATAGGGGTTCAAATTGGCCTCAAATGCCTCCTTGATTAAAGGAATCAACTCTTTGGCTAATTATATATGATATGAAATTATTGTTAATTTCACTCCAAATCACATTGAATATATAATTTAAAATATGTTCATGTAGCTCATTTTGACCCTAATTACCTCCATAATTTAACTAATCAACATTTGCATTCATTAGTTGATGACTTCAAGTTTATTGAGCTCAAAACCACATTTTATACATGTAGAAATTGCATATAAATTAATAATGTTTCTTTGCTTCAATCGATCTAATGATATTGTAGTTGATCATCCCCCAAATCACATTTTATATTCATGTAATTAGGTTGAAGGGGCTCCAAATAACCCCAATTTACTTCAAATTTACAACTAGATTGGAACTCTAAAGGCTAAGTTTTGGCCATATGTTTGAAAAATGCATTTTATGACATCTCATGATAAAATAAGCTATATCGTAAAACATATAATGAGTTACACCTTAAAACCAAGTAATTATAAGTATTCATGTCAACAAATTAAAATACCCATAATTTTTTTGAAGTCTAATGTGATACCATGACACCTTAATTCACTATCCAAGGTTAGGGACCTTTCTTGTATCACATGAAATAAAACCACTATTAGGGAGATCAAGAACATATAAGATCATATATAAAATTTGAGGTAAACATAAAATTTGGGTGTTATGAATATATAAAACTATAGAAACATTGCATATTTTTAATAGCCCCAAGGCCCTGCAGTCTAATACCTCCGAGCTTCCAAACTCCAAGAAGATGACAAGTGGAATAGTTCTATTGGCTCAAACTTTGAAATAAATATATACTCAGTCAATGGACTAATGGTTCCATGGATTCAAGTATTCATGCCTCTAAGGCCTTGAAATCATGCCATGTGTTGACATTATGTTACACAGAACCTTTACACATGTGTATATAGTTCAAAAGTCCCAAGTTCCCACACACCCATGCTTTCGAACTCCCATTAACCTAAGGTTGATCCAAGTGGAAAAATTATGTTAAATTATAACCTTGGGATATATAAATATTATATGTAGATATTAATTCCTGAGTAAATGAGATTGGACAAATGTCACAATCTAGAAGACATATGATCAAAATGTACTTAAAAATGAGTTCGACACCAAGGCAAATAATTGAATAAATGAGGATTTGAAAGATGTCTAGAATGTGATGGCTAGACACATAAAGTTATTGAATAGTTTCCATCTAGCAAACAAGTGAACCCATTAAATTTGATTAGTGTATTCAAATTGAAATGTGAATGAAATAAAAAGGCCATTATTTACATTGATGACACATGAACACATTCAATACTGAGAATTTTGGGAATTATACACAAGATATAGTTGAAATTTAGTCATTTCACCATCAAACTATCAATAAAACTTTGCAATTCTGATCCTTCAAGTGTTCAAAGAGCCCTAACATTTTTCAATGAACATGTAGAGAATAAACTAGATGATTTGTAGAATAAATTTCATAGTTCAGAATGAAAAAATGGCCTCCTCTTCAAATCAAGTGCATGCTCAAGCACCCTCAGTTTATTATTGTGATAGAGGTGATGAATTTCTAGACATGATATTTGATAAAATTACTTTAGTATCTCAAGGTTCCTAATTTTCAATATCTACAGCCATGCAAACTCTAACGGGCCTAGTTGTGATTCCACTAGGAACTTCAATGACTACTTTAGTCCCTCCATATATTACTCTATCTTGTTTGGATAGTGGTTGCACATCAACATCCATCTAAATATAACTATTTACTTGCATGGTTTTACTAACTTAAAACTTTGGTTCCAAATATACATTGCATACATATATTATATTTTTTGATGTAAGAGCTTATTATAGGATGACTACTGTACATGCATTATTTGCATGAGATTAGGATGCAAGTCTTATTTTTGTAACTGCATTATTAGACTTCACTTGAGAGATGATGACTTTCCCATCCCAAGCCTATTTATACTTGTAACCTTCCAGTTCCAAGGGAGGAGAATTTTTGCTATTAAGATTAATATGAAATTCTAAAGAAGTTTTGTAATCGTAGTCTTAATGTACAAATCTTGATTCTTCTCCAACTTGTGGATTGAGTAAGAAGTGCCATCATTCTAGTTTCTTAGTCTTTAGTTGTGTATGAGTTATATTTTATTTGTATTCATTCACCTTAAGTTATAACTAATCTAAATACCTTTTACATATAAATCATAATTCCCCCCTTGTATATATGTTATTACAATTAAAATATGTGTCAACCTTTGATTTCATGTGTTTAAGTATGTTGTATTTTGGTTCCCTTTGACTCTAAATATGTTTGATTGTTAGCATGTTACAGTAACTTGTATCAAGCATTGTTCTGATTTCATGTGCTACTTAAGTTCAAGTACTAGTCTTAAAAAGTTTCATATAATGTGGTCCACAAGATTCCTTTCCTACCCTTCCTTTCCCTCATTTATGAGTTTCTTTTGAAGTCATACCAACCTTAGGTTAGAACAATCATTGGTCCACCCATCTCAAGTAGATTTAAATTCATCCATATCCAACTCACCCATTGTAAAAAATCTGCCTCGCTTACTGCTATTCCATGAACATGTTGTTTATAAAACCCAATACTTTTCAACTCATGTCTTGGAGTGAACACCTTTTCAATGATTCTAAAACATTAGAGGCTACCTTGTAAAATTTCTTATGATGTGCACAAAACCCACATCAACAGTATGCTATTCAAATAAGAAAATCAAATTAACAAAAGATGACTACATTAACTTGTATACATAGATATTATTACTTTTGCATTTAAAATAATGCAAAAATATATCATTATTTTTGATATTTTAAAAATTTGCTTAACTTCTTGTTATGAATGCAATTTTATATTATGGATCTATCATTTTTTGTACAATTCATGATAGAATTATAACTTAATGCATACTTAAATTTTAGCATGTAATATGATTTTAATATGTAAATGTAAACACCCTAATTTGGTCAGGCAACCACAAGTACTGTCTTTTGTTTCTAATTCACATAATGGTCTTAGTGATGGTTATATTCCTTGTTTTCATGGTCATGTTGAGTCTTTTGATCTTTATTATGTCTTATTTTTCCTATTTTTGAGACTCTAAGTAGTCACAAGCCACTTTTTCCTACTCCTAGGGGCCCCTAGCCTATCATCCCTAAATTTTTATTTATTTTGAGCCTTAGGACATTAGCACCACTTTCAAAATAGTAATGCCACATGGAACTAGTTTCCACTTGTGGCTTCAGTATCCGATAGGTCCTTTCACCCGTGTTTCAATCCTAACCCCTCCATGACCCTTATCTTATGTTTTATATATATTTTTTATGACTTGTTAGCCAATGAACAAGGTATTATATTCAAAACAAAGATCCTCCTATATAAAGAGACTCACAAGGCATTTTACATAAGGTACTTACTATTTGGCACTTATTTACATAAAATAAACCAATGGTACAATTTAAATACTCTGCATACTACTAAGCTTTTATATGCTTGATCAAAGAAGGGCCTAAGAGAAATTCATTCTAGAATACCATGAAAATATATGGTGCACATTCCCTAAGGGAGAACTACATGTGATTTGAGACCCCTAACATTGGGTTTAATGTAGGCAGTGGCCAGGATAATAGGGGTTCTGCTCCATGTGATCGTAACATCCCACAACCCAGTTTTTCCTTTCTTTTTGCATTTGATTAGTTCATTGTATCATGTGTGTAGGTATTTATTAGGGTTTTGGAGAATATTTAACCAAAAAAGTAACACAGATGATCCCTTACATGACACAAAATTTCCTATAGGATCTCCAAAAACTCCTATAGCTTCCTTGAAAGTTATAAATAGTCACCATAGAAAGGAAATTAACACTAAAATTGGACAATAGTGCCACATGGTGATAAAATCCTAATATGGGCACTACTGTCTAGAGCCAGATCTTGAAAAATAGTTAAAAAATGAAAGCCTCTTCTGTGTCTACTCAATCATTTCTAGTACTCTGATCCATGAAAAACTCTGTGTACATCCAGATAAGTTCCATTTTTCCTTGTCCTTACTATTTTTGGAAAGTTCCATAAAATCAATAAATTCCAAATTTATTCCAGATTAACAACAAACCCGACCCTTTGATCTAGCTTAGGATTTACATAGTAAAACCCTAAAAGGTTAAAACATTTGGTGAATCCATCTTACTTCAAATATTTATTCAAAACCCTAATTTTCCTTAGGGTTTACCTTTAAATTTTTTACATTAAATTAGGGAAATTCAAAAATCTAATTTTATATTTTTTTGTCCTAACCTAGCTAATTTAATTAATTATATACTAGGGTTTTATTTATTTAATTTAATTTAAATATTTCCAACTCAACCCTAAATCAAAACCCTAGATCCAAATACTAGGTCCCTGTACAAACAAAACATTAACAATTAGGGTTTGGATCACAATCCTATTTTCTATTACAAAACTTTGTTGAACAAGTTCACATATTGCACACATACTTATGTTAGATTATATTCTACCTCTTGTGTGTTTATTATTCCTTGTTTACACTATATTCTTTGGAAAGTTTAAAATGGCATCTAAAAAGTCTTCTACCCCTCATCCACTTGACATACTCTTAAATTTCTCTCATGATTATAATAATGAATAGACCAATTTTCAAGATTGTACATTAGAGCATGACACTGACTTCATTTATAATGATGATGATGATGAATATTGTTATAATGATGGATATGAGGATTATTATGAGCATGATAATACAAATGAACATGAGGATATAGTAGATACATTATCTTCTCTTTCCTCTTACTCTTCTCTTACTCCTAAAAATCAAATTAGCAATAAAATGCCAAAAGAACCTATTACTGGTAGTGTTTTATTCCAATGTGATCCTAGCATTTCAACTACTTTTGCTACTTCATTACTCAAATTAAATCAATATAGGTGTACTACATGAAAATCACTTTTGCATGCTTCAATGAAAGTAGACAAGAATAATGAATCTTCTTTACCCTTCTCAATTACATTTCAAAAAGCAAATACAAAGAATGTTACACCTTTTAACAATTCACAAACTAAGGTAGATGAAATTACTTTATCACCCTCATTCACATTTCAAGCTCAATGAAATGATTATTTGTAACAAATATATAATAAACATGTTTCTAAATCTTGTCCTATATGTTATAATGTGTTAAAAAAACATGGTTGTTACTTCTCCTTCTCTTGATTCCAAAATAGAAAGTGATAATAATGCTTACATTTCAAAAATGACTAGTGAAAAAATGCCTTGCATTTCACCTACATATGATGATATATTACATAATATTAAAAAGTTTAAACATTATTAGTTTATTTATCCTAATGATCATGTGGATGATACTTATTCTACTCATACTTCTTCAAATGAATTAAATTCTGATTTTGATGAACCATGGGATAATGATGATTATTGTGATTATGATGAAGATGACTTAGAATCTACACCTTCTACTTCTTCTATTACCTCACACATATCTCTTGTTCAACCATATCATAGGTCACATGTAAAAAGACACACTCACACTTATTCTTATGTGTATAATTTAAATTCACTAGAGAATAAAGTACCTTATATTCAACTAGTATGTGATACTCTTTCACAACCTAACAATATAAAAGATACCAATGAATTCCCCTTAACCTCCCTTACTATAGTAGAGTGTATTTCTCAAACAAACCAAAATGAGGGTGATAACTCATTTCAGTCTAACCAGGTCCAAGTTATCACACCTCCAAAGGTTATTGAGAGCACATCGACCCTTTTTAAACAAGATTTCCAATATAATGTACCAATGTCTAAAATAAACAATAAAATCTAAGCATTAAACAAACCCCTTGATAATGATAATATACCTTCACAAGTGTTAATTTATTTAATGCATGATGTGGGTGCTTTGAAAAAACAAGTACATCATATTACTTTGGAGAATGAAGCATACAAATCTCAGGTTGATGCTAATGTTATACATAATAACCTTATTCCACACAGAATATCAACTCTGAGGTTGCCACACAACTTTTAGATATTATTGTTACCTATATTTGATGGACAAAGAGATCCATATTTACATCTTTAGGATTATGAAAAAGCCATGGATCATATTAAAAACAAGTTAATTCTATTACAAGTGTTTCTAAAGTCCCTAAATGGGAAAGCACTAGATTGGTTCCACCATACACTCCTTAGTGGATCTTCACATACATATGAAGAGCTAGAAATAGTCTTCCTCAGGAATTATATACTGAATAAGGTACCTCTAGTCAAACATGAGAGATTACCTTCATTACATTCAAGTGAGATAAAGCCTACATTAGAATACATTCTATGGTTCAAAACTTGTTGGCATCAGCTAATTTATCAACCAATAGATTTAGAAGTACAATACATATTCACTAGAAGTTTAATCTATCCTCTCAAGGAAAGATCACTATAGCAGACATATAAATAATTTAGACATATATGAAACACAACTATAGAATTAGAGGCATAATTGGGATTAATAATTACATAGCCAGAGAAAAATTTAGTTATAGACCCCTCAGAGCCTTAATCATCAAATTTGGTACAAGAGCCCACTCCACTTCCCATTTATAAACTAGTGGAATAGAAACAACCAATAAAAATACTCAGTAAGGGCAAAGAGCCAATCTACAAAACATAGTGTAAAAGAGGGGTTATACAATTTTTAGATAAGGATGGGACTCATGACATCTTGATTACATTACTAGATAAGTGGATGATCACACTTCCTTCAACTAATCATCATCCACCACACCATTTGAACTAGGCACCACATAATTATTATTGTCATTTTCACTAGATAAATGGAAGTTTAGATGAACATTGTTATTCACTTTGAGCTCACATCAACCAGCATGTTAGTAAAGGCATCATAGGGTTTACACAGGGGAACTAGGCCCTCATTCTCCACACTCTCCTTTATCACACTCATATACAATGGAGTTATCCCAGTATGTTCCTTTTAAAGAACCATTGGTTAATCATTGTATGAGCCCCATGACTTATAGGATAGACATTTATCAATATTCCCATACATGATAGCCTCAATAATGATGGCAACTAAATTGCAAAGTTTAGAATACACCTCCAGTGCATACACTAATTAAGATATTCAGGAAAAAATACAAACCCAAGGGCACAATTTTGGTACAATCATTAATCAAAATCTATGGAAATAATTATAGAACTCAGAATGCACCTCCAGTGTGAAAACCAATAAAGATATTTGGGAACAACTATCAACCCAAAGGCACAATTTTAGTTCAATAACTGATAAATATATATGGAAATCCTTATAGAGATCAAAACCTAGCTTCAATTTGCACACTAATTAAGATATTCACAAGAAATTATACAACTTAGAGTACAATTTTAAAGTGTCAACCAATCAAAGTTTTTGCATCAAAGTCTGTACATTCATATACTAGCAGTGCATCACATGCAACTCTAGTTTCATAGTTTATGTCTACATCAACATAGTATGAGCAATATGGTCATTGGTTCTCCATGCCATCCAAGTTAAAATATGGTATATCACCATCACATGTTATACACACAAACATCTTATGAAATATAAATAAAAAACCATATACTAAGAAAATATAAAAACTAAATCTCCTACACATATGCCTAAAACATTCATAAAACATATGCACGTAAATCAAATTTACTCCAACCAAAACAAATTGAAAACATAAACATTTCAAATAATCAAAATAATATAACACATAACAATATATACAATATGTTATTCCCCAAAATTTATCACTCATTTTGGGACAACATATGAACTATTTTGGTTTAATAGGCCAAAATTCTCTTTTCCCTTCTCAAAAATTATTCTGAGCATTCAAATTCTCCATTATTTAAGATTTTCCAATTTTCGACGGACTCTGCAGGCTTGAAACTATGAAATATACATGCTTGAATCTACGGACTCTACAGGCTTGAAACTAGTAGGGTCAACGGGTTCAATGGCCTCATCAAGCAAATTCTCTCAAAGGAGCAAGTTTCCAGCACTTAGGCAATTTCAAGATTGGTTCAACACCTTGGTTCAACCAAAAATGTTCATCGGCAAACTTTAAACAAAGGATTGAACAATTGAACCTTGAACCATTTTGGTTCAAAGGTTCAATGGGTTCAAAGGGTTCAACGTCGTCGGCAAGCTTAAAGAGTTAAGCGCTTTGTCAAAGGTTCAACAAGTTCAATTGCTTCAAGGTTCAACGGCTTCAAAATACTTAACAAAAAAAAGAAGGCTTGAACCATTGAACCATTGAACCTTGAACCATTTTGGTTCAAAGGTTCAATGGGTTCAATGGTTCAAAGGTTCAATGACTAGTTGGTTCAACACATTTGGTTCAAGCGGTCAAAAGACTTAGACAAAAAGAAGGATTCAAATGAGATTGAACCGTTGAACCAAAGTTGGTTCAATCGGTCAGTTCAAATAGTTGGTTCAAGGGACTGCCCCAAAGATGAAGGAATAAGTGCCCTTGTGGAGGGCAGTGAACTGAAAGTAGGTGCCCTTGCGAAGGGCAGAGAACATTGGTTCAAAGATCAAAGAAAAGGTAGAAAGTTGGAATTTCTTCAGAAAGATTTTCTGCAGAAAAATGACTAAGGAAAATCCTTCAGACAAGATATCTAAAGGAATTCCTCTGGACTTTTGTCCGAAGGAATTCACCTGAAAGGAAAAGCAAAACCCTGACAAAAAATGCATTCAAGGCGAGGGAAGATTTCCTTTAGACAAAAAGTCTGAAGGAATTCCTTCGAACAAAAAGTTTGAAGGAAAAGCCTGAAGAAAAAGCCCAAAGGAAAAGCCCAAAAGAAAGTGGATGAGCTAAGGAAAGATTTCCTTTAGACAAAATGTCTGAAGGAATTCCTTTAGACATTTTGTCTAAAGGAATTGAAGCTTAAAAACTCCCTGAAAGAATTGAAGCCCAAAGGCTACCTGAAGGACCCCAAAGGGTAGGTACCCTTGCAAGGGGCTCTCGGCACCAACAAAAAGGACTTTTATCAAAGCTCGAAGGGACACCTTCCCTTCGAGGCATTCCAAGGACATAGAACCGAAATAATTTCAAAGGCTTCAAAGGGACTTGGAAAAATAAAAGATGCAGAGATTAAACCAAAGCACAGAATGAACCAATGAACTGATTGAACCTTAAACCAAAAGAGTTCAAAGGTTCAATGGTTCACAACTTCAACGGTTCAAAGGAAGCTCCAGACAAAGGAAGGAAGCAACAAATGGAAGATTCCTGAGACGGTTGAAAGGGATGGTTCAAGCAAAGAATAAGGAAGTGATTAAACCAGGAAATCGAAGAAAATCACTTGGACTATTGAACTATCAAATTGATGAACTTTCATAGATTCAAAGGTTCATGGTTCAACATGGTTTGAATAGCCAGCCACCATTGACGGCCCTGCGGACGTTAAAATTAAGGTAATGGAATATACGTTAGTTTTTGAATATGGCACAGAACTTGAAAAATAAACCAAGTGACCAACTGAAAAGAGAGCCTGAGAGCTCAAATTGCTATAGGGAAGAGAAGAACAATACAAAAATATCTAAAATATCTACAAGGGAGTTATTTCCAGTAGGTGAAACAGTTCACCAAGTAGTCATCTAAGCATGCCAAACCAAGGATGCGGCCTATTTTTCTTCCATGAAATAAAGGCAAAGTGGACAGCTGTGCATATATTAGGAAAAGGACTAGACAACCCTTGTTAGGGAGGAGACATATGAAATGAATTGGCATGCCATAGTTAAGGCCAATACACTATTTCAAGCATGGTCACTCGAAAAAATTGAAAATGCATTCAATGCATTAAATGCAACATGGGTCATTTCATGGAAAGAAGCACAAAGCCTTTCTTGGCTGCTATACATTGTAATCTCTTGTCTTATGCCAGGGAGACTTTTTCATTACACAAGCAAAACTCTGCCCAAATTTGAAAGGCAAATACTGAGACTTTGAGCTCAGATTATTGTTCATATCATTTTATCTGAATGAGAAAGCAAGTTACTTGCAGACTTTGTGCTGTTATAGCTTGTGACATTTTAGGAGATTGTTCTTATGTCTATCTTCTGGATGCATTCTTGTTTATTTAATTTAACAAGTAAAACTAGTGGAAGTAATCAGGAAGGTGTCCTGAAGCCAATTGTGGAAAGACTTTGTGCTATCACAGTTATCTTCAGTGTGTGTTTTTAGTTTCTTTATGTGTAAAGGATCTTGGGATGACTTTGTGCCCCAATTATCATTAGTATCTCACTCTTTAGGTAGTTGAGGTGTAGACTTTGCATTACACTTCATTCTGCTGGTTACTGTGCCTTTTTGTTACCAGTTACTTGTCACTACTTGAAAGAGCTCCTACAGTTTCCTTCAGGATCACTTCTGAAAGAAGAGAAGTGCCTTCAATATTTTTACCAAGACTTTCTCCTTTGTTTGTGAACATCATCTCTAAAAGAAGAGAGATGGATGGTGTAGTCCTACCCCTGAGTGTTATTTTTTGCTCATATCTATAGTATATAGCTCCCTCATATTTAGTAGGGAACCTCCCCTTGATGAAAGGAGAGATTTGTCCCCTTTTGATGTAGTAAACCTGCACATTTGGCTGACCAATCTCCCTTGCTGTGGTTGATAAGACCTATTTTGCTCATCAGTTAGTTGATTGACAAAATATTCACCCAATAGCTTTTTGAGGACTCTGTTGGGGTTTCTAATGTGTAGTCTGAAGCCTCAAGTTTTAGATTGAAGTAGTTCCTACCCTTACCCATTATAGGCTCTAACGACTTTGGTCTATATCTTACCCATTATCATTATAGCCTTATCCATCTCCATTATATAATCTTGCAACTCCATGTTATACTAAAAATCAAAGAGCCCAAGGTGTTGTTGACCTTGTCTTTGAATTGGTGCAGCAAGGAAATTTTGATTTGTTCCCTCCACAACTTCAAGTTCAACAATCCAGAAGTGTTCCTCCTACCCGTACCAGGTCACCAACACAAGGAAAATCTTCCTTTTCTATTGTTAGTAGAACTTTGCCTATACATACTCCACCCAGATTTGTTATCCCCCTTTTCCATAATCAAATCATGGCAGTTGAAGGCCCCCGGGGTAACTCTTTTGGCCCACTCAATCTTACTCCACCTCTACATGAGCTACCACACAGTTCAAGGAAGAATTTCTCCAAATTCTTTGGTGATGGGAGAATTCATCCTGATGAACATATTGCAGCCTTTAACATAGCCTGTGGCGTGATAGGTGTGGAATTTGAGGATGTTGCAGTCAAGCTTTTCATGGAAACAATACAAGGTGCTACTACAAACTAGTTTTAGCATTTGCAGGCTAGGTCAGTGACTAATTGGAACACACTCAAAGCTAAATTTGAAGCCAAGTTCAAGCCTACAGAAGATGCACATGCCTTGCTAGCCCAGCTCACATAGATGAAGAAGGAACCTCATGAGCCTATGAGGGATTTCATAGCAAAGTTTGACAGTTGAGGAACCAAATTCCTACAATTACTCAGTAAACACCTAAAAACCTCAAATGCTTCTTCATCAACTCACAGCTGCCTGAAGTGAGTATTTTACTGAGACAGGCTGGTCACATAGACCTTGCTACTGCTCAAGATTTGGCCACTGAGGTTGAAGATGACCTTATCTTGGCAAGAAATATAAGGAGAGATCCAAATAGAGGTAAATCTTCTTCATCCTCTAAATATCAATCTATAGGCACCATTGATCCAATGGTGTAGAAGCTGGCAAATGAGATGTTAGCTCTTAAAAAGCAAATGGCGCAAGGGATGTCAACCACTCTTTTGTATAGAGACATACTAAGGAGGACATTCCCTAATTAGTCATACCAAGGCAATGCTACCAGGAATCAAGGGCAAGTAAATCATCTTCCTCCCCCTTAGAGGAATAACCTTGCCATTAAATCACCTCCAACCAATTCAGCAGTTGGATATCTTGAGGCAGAATTAGATTTCTCCTTCCAGCCTGAATTGAACTCAGAAGATGATGCTAATCTCTTCACAGAGGGAGAAGAAGAATTAGCTGGCACCTCCAACATTGGTTTCCTAAATTACCAAAATAAACCCAAAAGTGAAGGGAAAGTATATGAGGGATCATATGCTGTGTTCACCCGATCCAAGAATCAATCATCCTAAGAAGCTGATAAAGAAAGAACAGAGGAGTGAGCTCAGCCTATAATTTCAATTTCCAAGCGAGAAACCACTCTGCCTTTCTAGCCAAAGGACCCAGTGATTGCAAAGAAGGTAAGTACATCAAACATCCCTACACCTTCGACTTCAAATTCACAAACCAGTCCTCCCCCTCTCAAAAACTAAAAGGATAAACTCCCATCCTTTATACCTAGTTCATTTCAAACATTTGACATAATTGACCATATAAAGAAAACCAAAATTCAAATGTCTGAATTTGAATTTTTGCATTCTAATCCTAAGCAATTAGATAAGCTGGTTCAATGTGTGAAGAACTAAGCTGTCCCTGTAGGACAAAAAATTCCAAAGGTAACTCGAGATCCTCCCAAGAACACATCCACTAGAAATAATCTTGTCATTACTCCTCCTACTGATCTTGGGAGCACTAAACCATTTTATGTCTCCCTGCTAATAAACAAACATCAACTGATCAATTCTATCATTGATTCTAGAGCTTCAGATAATGTCATCCCTACCAAAGTGGTAGAATCCCTTAGTCTCACACTAACCAAGATGTTTGGGAGATGTTTCTCCATGGAGAACAAATAAGTGCCACTGTTGAGACAAATTAAGGATGCTCAATTTGCATTTGTAGCATTCCCAGACAAGAGAATCAAGATGGCTATCTTGGTGGCCGACATCCCAGCATCATATGGCATCCTTCTTGGCCAAATTTTTTGTAAGGATGTTGGTGAATTAAGCATGGACCTTTCCAAGGTGAGGATATAAGTCAAGGGTGTTATGCAAAGATTGATCCCTGAGAAGGAAGCAAAATACATGGTTACTCAAACATCAGCGCCTGAAGCTCAAATTCTATTAGAGTCTTCAGGCATGGGTAATTATTTCTTGACCACAGAGGATGTTCATGTTTCAGCTGATGAGATTTATAAAAATGATAGTCTAAAAATTGGTTCAGATGGGATAGCAGAAAGGATGATAGAGCATAGTACAAGTGTAAAAGAATCTCCCCCTCCAAACGAAGAAGAATATAAGAGAAAATCAGTGTCTAATGAGGTATAGATTTTGGAATTTTATGGCAGCTGCTCCTCTACTAGTTCAAAAGCTAGGATTGTGTTGATATCTCCTCAAGGAGATATCTTTCCTTCATCATATAAGTTGCATTTCAACAACACCAACAACACAGCTGAGTATGAGTCTCTATTGCTTAGATTAAAGGCTGCTTGAGACAAAGTAATCAAGCTCTTTTATGCCAAAGGAGATGATGAACTAGTGGTTTGTCAGGTGAGAAACCTGTATCAAACCAAGAATGAGAGATTACGCCACTACCACAATCTAGTTTGGGATCAAATTGAAAGCTTTGATGCTTTCAGCATCTCTGCCATACCTAGGGAATTTAATGATAGAGCTAATGCATTGGCAGTTTTAGCAACTCTATTGGTTCCTCACCTAGACTTCAAAGGAGACAAGTACACTATTGAACTGGTCTTTCGACCAAGTGTACCTAATAATGCCAATCATTGGTAGGTGTTTAACAATGACAACAAAATCATTGCCTTCTTAGAGCAAAAAGATAGCTTTCAACGGCTGCATTTTGAAGGCAGTGAGCCTCAGAAACTGGAACCAATTCATGAATCAAGTTCAGAGACAGGTGAAGAATTCCTGCAACTCAAAGGGAATAAAATCCCAAAGGGCCTGGTTTCCCTTGAGAAGCTATTTGACAAACATGACAAATTCATCAAACAACAACAAATGGATTTAAGCTCCTCCTAGGAGTTTGATCAAGTAAACTTGGGTACCAAGGAGTATCCCAAGATGGTGAACATTGGGAAATGCTGCACTCAGGGAGAAAAATCCAAGTTCACTGCTCTACTCTGCCAGTACATGGATGTCTTAGCATACTCCTATGATGATTTGAAGTCACTCAAGCTTGAAGAAGTTCACCATGACATTCGTCTCAAAAGTGATTCAGTGCCTTAGAAGCAAAAATCCAAATAGTATAATCTAAAGATATCATGTACTATTCTATCTAAGATACAAAAAATGCTAAATATTAGGATAATTTTCCCAATCCATCATTCCACATGGATTGCAAATATAGTCCCTGTGAAGAAGAAGAATGGCAAAATTTACCTCTGTGTGGATTTCAAAAATTTGAATCAGTCATCCTTAAAGGATAACTATCCGCTACCTATCATGGATCAAGTGCTTCAAACAGTCACTGGTTCAGAAATGTTATCAATACTGGATGGCTTCTCAGGGTACAATCAAGTTAAAGTTGGTGAAGCAAACTAGCACAAGACTGCCTTCACCATGCCTTGGGGCACCTTTGCCTATCAGAGAATGCCATTTGGCCTGATAAATGCTAGCACCACTTTTCAGAGAGCAATAGACCTCGCTTTCAAAGATGAAATGGGTAAGTTCATTGTATTATATCTTGATGATTTAATAGTCTTTTCTAAGCATCACCTTGACCATGTGCACCATTTGTAACAAGTACTGGAACACTGCCGCTAAAATGGTATTTCTTTAAATCCCAAAAAGTCTATTTTTGGGGTAATAAAAGGGAAACTTCTCAGACACATTATATCCCAAGAAGGCATAAATATTGATTTAGACAGAGTCAAGTCCATCCAAGAACTTACTCTACCCACAAGTAAGACTGCAGTTCACTCTTTCTTCGAAAAAGTGATTTTTTTATGAAGATTCATCCCTGAGTTTGCTGAGAAAAATCACCATATTATAAACATGATGAAGGGAAATGCCACCTTTAGCTAGACTAAAGAAGGCAAATTGGCATTCTGGGACATCAAGACAGCTATTGCCCATGCCCCATTTTTGGTTTGTCCAAATTATACCAAGGATTTCACCATATATAGTTATACTTCTGAACACACACTTTCAACAATTCTGGTTCAATAGAACCAAGAAAGTGTGGAATCTCCCATTTCTTTCATGAGCTATTTTCTCAAAGCTCATGAGCTAAAGTACTCAAATATGGATAAACATGCATATGCAATGGTAAAGGCAGTGAAGCATTTTTACTTTTACATCCTTAATTCACACACTACTGCCTTGGTTCTTGACACTACAGTCAAATCCATATTAAATCAACAAGAGTTTGGAACCAAAAGAGGGAATTGGATTGCTAAAATCTAGGAGTTTGATCTAGTCATCAAACCAATGAAGCTACTGCGGTGAAAGGGCCTATGCCAATTTATTGCTAAGAACAAACCAGAAGGAATAAAACATGATGAAGTAGAAGTGGAAGACATGCCAAAAATTCTCTTTGTCTCTACCACAAATGAGTGGTATTTGAATATTGCTCATTTCCTTACCTATGGTGAGTGTCCTGGTCACCTATCTCATAAAGAAAGGAGGACTGTTAAATTGAAAGCTGCCAATTTTTTCCTCTGGGACAACAGCTTGTATAAGAAGAGCCTTGATGGAGTGTTCCTTCGTTGTGTGGATAAAGAGCAGCAGAACCAACTTTTGAAGTCCTTCCATAATCTGGCCTATGAAAGACATTTTTTTGCTCTTGTGACTACCCATAAGATTCTACGGGCCAAGTATTACTGGCCAACTCTCTTTCAAGATGCATACAAATGGGTAAGAAGGTGTGAATTATGCCAACAGTTCATTGGAAGACCCAAATTAGCTGCTCTGCCTCTTAAGCTAGTGGTGATAGAAGAGCCATTTCAACAATGGGAAATTGATTTCATTGGAGCTGTAAACCCATCTTTAAGTGCTAGACATGATTATGTCCTCACAGCCACAAATTACTTCACCAAGTGGGTGGAAGCTATTCCAACCAAGCATGCCACTTTAGAAGTAGTGTGCAACTTCCTCAAGGAGAACATCATTTCCACGTTTGGGGTCCCAACCAAGATTATCACAGATAATGCAACTTGTTTCTCTTCCTAGGAGATTACTCAATTTTGTTTTTACTACGGGATTACCCTCTCCCACTCTTTTGATTATTTTTCACAAGGAATGGCCAAGCTGAATCAAGCAACAAGAACCTGGTGACTATCATCAAGAAGCTGGTAGATGACAACCAATGAAAATGGCATAAAGCATTGGTTAATACTTTATGGGCAAAAAAAATTACATGCAAGAGGGTAATTGGTATGTCACCCTTCCAACTTCTTTATGGTCTCAAAGCTAAGATACCAATCACCTTGGAATTGCCAGCATTGAAATTGGCCAAGGCAGTTGAAGATCATACATATGAAAGCTCCATCGATAAGAGGATCATGTGCTTGACTGAGCTAGAGGAGTAGTGAACTATGGTGGTGGACCGAATTACTACACATCAAAGTCTGGTGAAGAAGCTTTTTGACCAAAAAGCAAAAGACCGTGATTTCCAGGTTGGGGATCAAGTCCTATTATGGGACAAAAGGAGAGAACCAAAGGGAATGCATGGGAAATTTGACTCCCTTTAGAGAGGCCCATTTATTATCCATCAGCTCAATGGTGAAAATAGTTTCCTATTAAAGTATCAAGATGGCACGCCCTTTTCTTTGCCTCACAATGGGTAGCATCTGAAGCACTTCAATTCTTGAAGTATTAGATAAGTTCACCTGTACACATGTATATTTGTAAAGTCTTTAGTTCTTTGTTGTGTTGTTAATTTTCATTTTTGGCACCTTTCTTTTTGGGTAGCATGACTCCGTAGCCCAATGGTATACTTAAAGGCACTGGAGATTCTAGTTTCTACTCCCTTCAGCTATTCCAAGTTTTCAACTAAAGAAAGTTCCCCAAATTGAGCCAACTATTATTCCCCAAAATTTATCACTCATTTTGGGACAACATATGAACTATTTTGGTTCAATAGGCCAAAATTCTCTTTTCCTTTCTCAAAAATTGTTCTGAGTATTCAAATTCTCCATTATTCAAGCTTTTCTAGTTTTCTATAAACTCTATAGGCTTGAAACTATGAACTCTGCAGGCTTGAATCTATGGACTCTGTAGGCTTGAAACTAGCAGGTTCAATGGGTTCAATGGCCTCATCAAGAAAATTATCTCAAAGAAACAAGTTTTTAGCACTTAGGCAATTTCAAGATTGGTTCAACACCTTGGTTCAACCAAAAATGTTCATCGGCAAACTTCAAACAAAGGATTGAACCATTGAACCATTGAAACTTGAACCATTTTGGTTCAAAGGTTCAACGGGTTCAAAAGGTTCAATGTCATCGGCAAGCTTAAAGAGTTAAGCACTTTGTCAAAGGTTTAACAAGTTCAACAGCTTCAAGGTTCAATGGCTTCAAAACACTTAATGAAAAGAAGGGTTGAACCATTGAACCGTTGAACCTTGAATCATTTTGGTTCAAAGGTTCAATAGGTTCAACGGTTCAAAGTTCAACAAGCAATTGGTTCAATGTGTTTGGTTCAAGCGGTCAAAAGACTTAGACAAAAATAAGGCTTCAAACAAGATTGAATTATTGAACCAAAGTTGCTTCAATCAGTTGATTCAAACAGTTGGTTCAAGGGACTGCCCCAAAGATGAAGGAACAAGTGCCCTTGTGGAGGGCAGTGAATTGAAAATAGGTGCCCTGGTGGAGGGCAGGGAACATTGGTTCAAAGATCAAAGAAAAGGTAGAAAGTTGGAATTTCTTCAAAAAGATTTTCCATGGAAAAATGACTAAGGCAAATCCTTCGAAATTTTGTCCAAAGGAATTCTCTCGAAAAGAAAAGCAAAATCCCAGCAGAAAATGCATTCAAGGTGAGGGAAGATTTCCTTCAGACAAAAAGTCTGAAGGAATTCCTTTAAACTTTAGCCCAAAGGAAAAGACCGAAGAAAAAGCCTAAAGGAAAAGCTCGAAAGAAAGTGGACGAGCCAAGGAAAGATTTCCTTCAGACAAAATGTCTGAAGGAATTCCTTCAGACATTTTGTCTGAAGGAATTGAAGCTTAAACACTCCCTAAAAGAATTGAAGCCCGAAGGCCACCCAAAGGACCCCAAAGGGTAGGTACCCTTGCGGGGGGCTCTCAACACCAACAAAAAGGACTTTTCTGAAAGCCCGAAGGGACACCTTCCCTTCAGGGCATTCCAAGGACATAGAACTGAAAGAATTTCAAAGGCTTCAAAGGGACTTGGAAAAATAAAAGAAGTAGAGATTAAACCAAAGTAGAGAATGAACCAATGAACCGATTGAAACTTGAACCAAAAGAGTTCAAAGGTTCAATGGTTTATTTTCATTGATTCAAAGGAAGCTCCAGACAAAGGAAGTAGCAAATGGAAGATTCCAGAGACGGTTTAAAGGGATGGTTCAAGCAAAGAACAAGGAAGCGATTGAGCCAAGAAACCAAAGAAAATCACCTGAACCATTAAACTATCAAACCAATGAACTTTCACAGATTCAAAGGTTCATGGTTCAACATGGTTTGAATAGCCAACCAACATTGATGGCCCTGTGGACATCAAAATTAAGGTAATGGAATATCCATTAGTTTTTGAATATGGCATAGAACTTGAAAAATAAACCAAGTGACCAGCTAAAAAGAGAGCCTGAGAGATCAAATTACTGTTAGGGTGTGGAGCTAAAAGCTTCAACTGTTTGCAGACACAAAGAAGAGGATGCTGAAGAACCAGAGGAACCGGCGTCGGCAGTATGACCGACGTCAGTCAGATAAAGTGGAGAAGGAAACCGGTGATGGCAGAGAGTCGGCCAATGTCGACAGGATCAGGCAAGCAGGGACCGGCGTCGGTCTCCTGTGCAGTCCAGAACTGCTGTTGACGAACAATCAGTTAGTTGAACTGAGTGTTTGCATGTTAAGGGGCTAATTTAAGTCGAGAGCTGTGTGTCTAATTTTAGTACTTAGATTTCTATTTTTGTAACCATGGGATCCTATTTAAAGACCCATGAGGCATGTATTGTAATTATCAAATTGATCAAGTAAGAGCATTGAAGCAAGCAAGGTCAAGGAGATCTACAGGTGTAAGGTCAAGGAGATCAGCTGAAGCATTCAAGGAGGGATAACAACTCAGGTTGTAGAGTTGGTTTTGTGTTGAGCAAGAGAGAGAGGGAAGAAGGTCTTGAGGTGTGGCAAGCCTTTGAGGTGGAGGGAGAAGTGGCATCTTCCTTATTGTATTTTCTTCTAGTATTATCTAATACAAGTGTGTGTATTGTCTCTCAAATTCTTTGTTGTCTCATGTTTCTAGTTACTTAATCATTCTGGTATAATTCTGTGTTTAATTGCTCATATATAAGTAATCAATTGTGCTTCCGTTGGATAAGGGGTCTCTTAACAGTTGCTACAGGGAAGAGAAGAACAATACAAAAAGATTTGAAATATCTACAAGGGAGTTATTTCTAGTAGGTGAACAGTTCACCAAGTAGTCATCTGAGCATGCCAAACCAAGGAAGCAACCTATTTTTCTTCCATGAAGTAAAGGCAAAGTGGACAGTTGTGCAGACATCAAGAAAAGGACCAAACAACCCCTATTAGGGAGGAGACATATGAAATGAATTGACATGCCACAGTTAAGGCCAATACATAGTTCCACAAGACAGAATTGAAAACACATTAAATGCATTGAATGCAACATGGGCCATTTCATGGAAAGAAGCACAAAGCCTTTCTTGGTTGCTATACATTGTAATCTCTTGTCTTATGCCAGGGAGACTTTTCCATTACACAAGCAAAACTTTGCCCAAATTAAAAGGCGAGTACTGAGACATTGAGCTCAGATTGTTGTTCATATCATTTTATCTAAATGAGAAAACAAGTTGTAGACTTTTTGCTGTTATAGCTTATGACATTTTAGGAGATTGTTCTTATGTCTGTCTTCTAGATGCATTCTTGTTTATTTAATTTAATAGGTAGAACTAGTGGAAGTAATCAGGAAGGTGTCCTAAATCCAATTGTGAAAAGACTTTGCGCTGTCACAGTTATCTTCAGTGTGTGTTTTTAGTTTCTTTATGTGTAAAAGATCTTGGGATGACTTTGTGCCCCCATTATCCTTAGTATTTCACTCTTTGGGTAGTTAGGTGTAGACTTTGCATTACACTTCATTCTGCTGGTTACTGCACCCTTTTGTTACCAATTACTTGTCATTACCTAAAAGAACTCCTGCTATTTCTTGTAGGATCACTTCTGAAAGAAGAGAAGTGCCTTCAGTATTTTCACCAGGACTTTCTCCTCTGTTTGTGAACATCATCTCTAAAATAAGAGAGATGGATGGTGTAATCCTACCCCTAAGTGTTATTTTCTAATCATATATATAGTATATAGCTCCCTCATATTTAATAGGGAACCTCCCCTTGATGAGAGGAGAGATTTGTCCCCTTTTGATGTAGTAAACCTACACATTTGGCCAACCAATCTCCCTTGATGTGGTTGATAAGACCTATTTTTCTCATCAGTTAGCTAATTGACAAAATATTCACCCAACACAACATACCTAGATCCACTTGCCAATAAAAAATTCCAAATTAAACAACCATATATATATATAACTTAGAACATTGTTTCAATATAAATATGGTGCATCACTCAATGATGTGAACATGACTGTTGGGGATAGCTCCCTCACTCTCACTATCAAATAAATAAAAAATATAACTAGAGGCCCCATTATCTCTATGTGACATTAATATATGGCTACACCTACTCTTTCTCCTGATACATGCCAACCTTAGTCATATACTTAGAATGCACTCACTATTGTCATATGTAGTCATCTACTATATGAAACTAGCTCAACTTAGAACATTAGGAGTAGGAATGATACACCTCTTTAGCTCGACATATAACTCATCTCTATATAATAATGCTCATTTTAATGCCACAATCACTGTCATTGCCTGATTAAACAAATTGGCATGTACCTCAGTAACATTGATGACCCTCTCCACCGGTCCATCCTCCATGAAATTATCTGGGATATGCCGTGTCAACTCATGTAATGATAACTCAATGGTAATCTCCCAATAATCAACATATCATGCACCTATAAATATCCACATAATTTAAAATAATCCTATTATATAAACACATAATAAAATTTACATAAAACATTCAAACATAATATCTAACCTACCATCAAAAACCCTTCGGGGCTCTACATCCAATACCTCATCTATGATCACCCCACCTTTTAGAAATAGAGGTGCCCATCTATGCTCACTCCACTAGGACATGTAGGCCTTGGTCACTCCAACATAATTTATATCAGGTAACACAATCTCAAGATCAAACTTCATCAATGACATAGGAGCTATCTCAGTAATGGATGGCCTCATCCTACTAATTGGCCTCATAGGAGCCTGAGAATACCTCAGCCACACCATAGGTGCTTGGGCACATCTTGTACAACACCAAAATTTTAGGTCACCCTCTCATACTGAAACTAATCATATATATTATCTTAGTGATCATGTATCCAAAAGCTAACCCAAATCCACCTCAGTTGTGTTCTATCCTAATGTCACCCTTGATAGTCCCTATAGGGTCTCCAAATGATATCCTTTACTCTCAAATTATCTAATATCTATTGACACTGTGTATTAATCCTTTACATTACATGCACTATCTTAGTCCATCTTTCTATAAACACCTGTGGATGAGTCCATCCATCTAGTGGATGTGCCACTAGCCTACTAACGACTATATGCTCATATGCCCAATAGTGTAATAGTGTTGATGCATCAATATCCCCACCACTAATCTCTTGTGTAAGGTGGTATAAATCTATGTATAGATGAACCAACATGGTACAACCCCAAGAGTACATGGTGCCATGATACTCAATTTCCTACACTATCTCACGCATTCTATAAAAGATCAAGACACTACTCCCATCCATAATAAAAAATGACAATAACACACCCATAAATTTTCATAATCACGAAACATCGCCCATCATAATCATGGTAAAAAATATGCTACTTTGTCTACCTTTGTGATGAGTCCTTTCTACCATGGCAAAGAAGTACCTAGATGCCCATTATATAGCTTGAAGACCAGTGGCCTCAAATAATATAGGTCATTGCCCAAACATTGGTAACTATAGGATTCAATATACATCCTCCAATGTCACAGTCATCTCGCCCATAGGTATCTATAATGTACATGTGTTTGAATTTCACCTCTCACATTATGCAGTGATCATATGCTTATCCAAGGGCATATGATCTAGGAAAGAAACATATCATAGGCTTGATCTCTAGAGCACCTCCATCTCCACAACAATAAATTTCAAACTCCATATAGTACCCATCATCTTTCCCATACAATACTCTCTCATATGGGCATCAATTTATAAAATTAAAACCAAATCTAAAATTAGTAAAACAAAAATAAACCCAAAAAATAACAACATGCATCATAAATTATTTAACAATGCTAAGCATCACATCGTGGGCCTACTAGACATTAGCACTACCCAGAGGATAGTAGCTCTAGATAGTAGCACCAAACCATGGATAATAGTGATAGAATCTAGACAATATCACCCAAAATGAGATACTAGGACCAACCTACCCAAAATAGCCCTAAACTTAGTCCTTTTCTAGAAAAATAGTTAAAATTAAAATCATACAAAAAATGATAAACACAAGAAAAAGTTTGAGTTCCTTACTAGGTGAACCTCCTCCCCAGCTTGGATCTATAGCTCAACCTTCTCATAGCGTGATAAACTAGCTCCTCATTTCTTTGACATATTTCTCTCTCTCATACTCAAAATGCTTTCAACTGAAATGATGAAAAATAATTGTAAATGATTCAAAATAACCTATTTATGTAATAACTTACCCAATGCCACCTTATTAAGGTTACCTCTACATGCCAATTTCATTGATTAATATAACTCTCTTGTTATTGCCATATCTTGAGAACCATAGCTCTGTTTCATGAATTATTTCTTGAAAGTAAAATTTGATAGTGATATGTTGTCCCATATTGGTTAAACCAATCCCCTCATCATTATCAAACCTAAAAAATACAATAATAATCACATTATATTAGTAATATAATAAACCAAGCATCTATCTAACTACACACTAAATTATCAATTCTGACACAATCAATACATTATTCAAATGTAATACAACATTAAAACTACCAAATAAAACTAGCACAATTGATCCTTACCACTTTTTCTTACATATCCTCATCACAGTCTCAGATCTCTCACCAAAAAGGGGGGCAAATATGCAAATATTTCTTCAACATCACATATTTTTAGATATATAGACACACAGGTCTACATAGGTTTACATAGGCATTCAAAGTCTTAAATTTTTAGATATATAGACACAAAGGTATAAAAAAGTTTACACAATAATTCAAAGTCATAGATTTTTAGATATACAGACACACATGTCTACACAGGTTTACATGGGCATTCAGAGTCATAGATTTACAGATTTATAGCTGCACAGGTCTAAACAAATTTTTAGATATATAGACACATGAGTCTACATAGCTTTACACAGGCATTCAGAGTCACAAATTTTAAGATATACAAACACACGGTCTACACTGGTTTACATAGGCATTCAAATATATAGATGCATAGGGCTACATAGGTTTACATAGGTATTCAGATTTACACTCTACGTAGATATATAATTTTAACTCACATATACGAGTTTATTCAAATATTCACATACACAATTACATTGCTTGGATATCAAGATTAAGGGAATGATATAGATTGCATTTTCTTGGTCCCAATTTTCATATTTATTAGGTTACACTCAATATCATCACCAAGTTTTCACCAATTTGGGTCATAAGACTGTCTGTAATAGTTGATCCATAACATTACACTAGACCCAATTTACATACTTAGATTAAGAGTGGGTGCAAGTGAGCCTTGTTTCTTCACATATTCAATTTACATTAATTGGATTTAGAGCGGGGTCAAGAGAGCCTTATTTCTCCACACATTCTGTTTACATACTCAGTTTCAGTACAGGGGGCATTCACACCACATGTCTTCCCTTTTCATGTTACAGTCTAGTTCTTATCCACTTCTCTAGCCAATAAGTGGGCCAAATCTAGATTACATTCACATGGGTAATTATGGATACACGTTTCTATTTTCTTTTGCTCTAGTACTTTCATTTCATTGCATTACTAGAATAAAAGGGGGGGTAAATGTAAACACTGTAATTTGGTCAACCAACCAAAAGTACTATGTCTTTTGTTGCTCTTTCACATAAGGGTCTTAATGATGGTTATAGTCCTTGTTATCATGGTGATCTTAAGTATTTTGATATTTATTATGTCTTATTTTCCTTATTTTTGACACTCCCAATAGTCACAGGTCACCTTTTCTCAGTCCTAGGGCCCCCTAGCCTATCATCCCTAATTTTTGCTTTATTCTAAGCCTTAAGGGATTAACACCACTTTTATGATAGTAGTGCCACATGGAGCTAGTGTCCACTTGTGGCTTCAGTGTCTGATGGTCCCTTTCTCTGATGTTTGAGTCCTATCCCCTCCATGATCCTTATCTTATATTTTTTATATCTTTTTCATGACTTATCGACCAACGAATAATGTATTATATTCAAAATAAATATCTTCCTATATAAAGAGCTTCACAAGGCCTTTTATATCTAACACTTATGATTTTGGCATTTATTTACATAAAAACAACTCATAGTACAAATCAAATTCTCTACATACTACTCAGCTTTCACACCTAGACATTTCCATGATTGATCAAATAAGGGCCTAGGAAATATTCATTATAGTATACTATGCAAGTTGATGGTGCACATTCCCTAAGGGAGAACTACATACAATTTGAGACCCCTAACATTAGGGTTATTATAGGTAGGGGTCAAGATAATAGGGGTTCTAGTCCACATGATTGTAACATCCCACAATCCAAATTTTCCTTTCTTTTTATATTTGATTAGATCATTATTTCATGTTTGCATGTATTTATTAGGGTTTTGGAGAATATTCAGTGAAAATGGTGACACAAACAATCCCTTGTATGATATAAAATAACCTATAGGACCTCTAAAAACACTCGTAGATTCCCTAAAATTTATAAATAGTCACTATAAAAAGGACATTAGCATTAGAATTAGACACTAGCACCACATAGTAATACTTTCCTAATAGGGGCACTACTGTTTAGAGCCAGATCTTCAAAAATAGTCAAAAGATGAAATATTCCTCTATGTTTGCTCAGCTATTTTGAGTACTCTAATCCACAAAAAAACTCTATCTTCATATAGATAAGTTCCTTTTTTCCTTGTACTTACTATTTTTGAAATGTTCCATAGAATCAATAAAATCCAATTTTATTCCAAATTAACAACAAAATCGACCCTTTAATCTAACTTAGGATTTATATTAAAACCCTAAAAGGTTAAAAAAGTAAACATGTAATAGAGTTTATAATGACAATAATTGAAGGAATGAAGAATTGATTTCAAAGATGATCTTTGATTAAGTACATGGTAGTACTATGATCACACTCATAACTTACTCTTGATCTATTTTTTATTTTTATTTATCAAAACTTAGTAAACTTGTTGAGTAATATAAGGAAGGATCAGTAATAATCTCTTTGGTATGATAATTTAAAAAAAAAATCCAATACATTTTTTGGTAGTTGACTAGAGGGTTATTACACTTTGATTATATGTCAAAACTCCTCAAAAGATTTGAATTTATCTAACATGATAAGATCATGAAATGGTGCTATCAAACTTTTTGTGAAGATATCTTGTAACTCATTTCATGCTATAGAATTATTCATCTTAGCTAGCATAATTTTGTATTAAATAACATATTAACTTATTATCTCATTGGACACTTTCTTGAGTTTAATAATTTATGCATAAGATAGTTTTTCACCAATGTTAATAGAGAAGTGTGCTAAAAATTGATTTGTTAAAGGGTTGAATGCTTTAACTGATTGGAGTGAAAGCCCATAGAACCATTGTAAAGCATATTTTTTGATGCTTTGTGGAATAATTTTTCATTGTATGCATAAGCTAATCATGCTACATGAAATGATTGAATATGTTGTTTATGATTACCATTACATTTAAAACTAGAATATTCGGTGCGAAAGGACTATAAATCAAAGTATGGGAATCCATTTAATGACTATCTCAAGAGACACTTTTATTTAATTAAAACACCTTAGCATGTAGGATTATAATAGTTTCCTCAAGGGAATTTGCATTAGGTGAGGATGATGGTGGACCATGTGTAGTGATTAAAGGAGGTGTGTATGGTGCTTATGTAGAAATAGGCATATTAGTTTGTTGTGGGCCTTTTGATGTCACCATACCTATGGATAATGTCACATATGTAATTGGAGATATAGGAATATAAGTAATAGTTGTAATTGGGACACTTAAACTGGAAGTAGTAATAGCTTAAAAATGAACCTCTTGTTATTGTTCTTGAGATGTGGAATGTGCAGTCTTAGATGCTAGGAGAAATTTGAAAAACTTATCCACATGTTTGGGATATTATCAAAGTCCTTGACAAAAATTTGAAAATTCTTTAAGTTGTTGAAAATCTAACCCATTAAGTTTATGGGGATTAATTCTATCGAATCTATTAGTATTATCTTGATTATTATGTTCAATTTCATTATATTTATTATCATTTGCATCATCAACATCATTCTTGATTTGTACATAACTTTGAATAGTTATATTATCAAATTGAGCAAAGATGTGTGTATAATCCATTTTATAAGAGACCAAAGGAATATGAATATTCTTTATATGGATTCCACTTAATCAAGCACTTAATATTAGAGGAACACATGATCTAAGTTTATTGGGTGGCATAAGAGAGAATCATACAAATGTGAAAAAAGTAAAGAGAGAATGGGTGTAACTATACAAGGTGTGTTTGATTTATAAGATCTTAGATATATTGATCCCAGTTGTAAACAATGAACAAGTCCCAAAGGGGAACTAAATATGGAGGATTCTACCATCCCATAACTACAATATCCCATTTTTAGGTACGTTGAAAGTGACTTCTCGAGACTAACTGCTTATGTGTGCATTACAAAACCAAATGGCCAAAGAATTGATATGGTTGAAAAATAAAACCATATGCACTTCTAATAAACTTGTTAGGTATGTGAAAGCTAAAGTTCATATATAGTGTTGTCTAATGGATTACATATTAGAGCAATATCCATTACACCATGGCTTAGGTAAAACTTATGACTACTTTTCCTAAAGTGATAGGTCCTATATTTTTTACAACTACCAAAAAATATGTATAGAAAGAAAAAAAAATTAAAGAAAAAAAAATCATGCTTTAGAAACTAGGAATCCATTATGAAACCCATAGGTCAAAGATAAATCTTATAGCAATGTTCCATCAAAACCTAGAAAGGATGATCAAATTTCTCTTTAGTGTATAGAAATCAAAATTCATATGAAACCATAGAAAAAAATAAAAATCAAATGTTCAAGGAAGAAACATGTTTTTTGATGGGTCATTTGACACAAAAACTTAGGTAGGGTGAAAACCCTCCCGACCTGTTAGGATCTTAGAGTATAATTGATTACTTTTGTATAAGCAACTAAACACAGAATTGAAACCAGAAGTAATAAGTAACTAGAAATCAAGAACAACAAATAATAGGAGATACAAAAAATAACCAATCTATATTAAACTCTTCTAGAAAGAAATACAATGAAGAAATCTCTCTCCTCACACCTTGCAGATGTACATTAATTCTCCCTCAAGAGTTCTTTCTTTCTCTCTCAATTAATTACAATCAACTCAATTACTGAATTGTACATGCTATGAGGATCTGACCCTACTATATAGTATACTACAACACTAGGGTTCATGAGCCATGCACCACCCTTAGATCCACCTCTTAAATCAAAGGCTCAAATCTGTTCTCCTAAAAATAGCAATTCTAGAAATGCACAAAAGTCAGTGTCAGTCTGAAGATGACTGATGCCGATCGACCCCTAACCGATGTTGGTTGGTTCTAATCGATGCCGGTTACTGTGTAAGCCCAGAAACCTCCACATTAGCTCATTAGTGAAGCTTTTAGCTCCACAACTCAATAATCTCCCACTTGGAGATAAACAGCTACACCTGTACCTGTACAACAACATCCTCTAAACATCTCTGGCTTATTTATCCCTCTTCAAGTTCAATCTTGAAGACCAACAAAAGTTGAATGAAGATTCAACTTCTCCTTTATTACTAGCTTTGTTAACATATCAATAGGGTTCTTATCCATATGGATATTTTTTAGCTTCAACTATCCATCCTCCAATACCTATCTAATGAAGTGGTACCTAAGCTGTATATGTTTGGTTCTTGAATGAAAGGCTGAATTCTTTGCCAAATGAATTGCACTTTGACTATCACTGTACAATCTGCAACTCTCTTGCTCCTTTTCCAAATCTTCCATGAACTGAGTCATCCAAATCATTTCCTTGCTAGCCTTTGTGACTGCAATGTATTCTACCTCTGTAGTAGACAAGGCAACAACCTTATACAACTTTGAAATCTAGCTAACTGCCATTCCACCAACAGTGAACACATATCCTGTGGTGCTTCTCCTACCATCCAAGTCACCTACCATATCCGAATCTACATACCCATGTAGAGAAGTGTTTGACCCTCCATATCATAAATGCCTACTGCTGGTCCCTCTTAGATATATGAGAATCCACTGAACTACTATCCAGTGTTCCTTTCCTAGATTGGCCATAAACTTGCTGACAACTCCCACTGCTTGGGCAATATCTAGTTTAGTACATACCATTGCATGCATCAAGCTCCCAACTGCTGAAGCATATGGAACTCTACTCATGTACTCAACCTCATCATGTGATTTAGGACACTGTTCTTTGCTCAACTTGAAGTGTCCAGCCATAGGTGTGCTTACCAGTTTTACATCCTGCATATTGAACCTCTCCAACACCTTATTCACATAATCCTCTTGAGACAAAATCAAACTGTGATTTTTCCTATCTCTCTTAATACTCATGCCAAGGATTTTCTTTACTGCTCCTAAATCCTTCATGGCAAATGTGTAAGCTAATTTTACCTTAAGCTCAATAATTTCCTGCATGTGTGAACTTGCAACAAGCATATCATCTACATATAGTAACAGGATAATATAACTACCATTATCAAATCTATTAAAATAAACACAATGGTTAGATTGACATTTACTAAAGTCATGCTCTGTCATAAACCTGTCAAACCTCGAATACCATTGTCTTGGAGCTTGCTTAAGACCATATAAGCTTTTCTTCAACTTGCACACAAGTTTCTCCTTACCTTTGACCTCAAAACCTTTCAACTGATCCATATATATCTCTTCATCTAAATCTCCATGAAGAAATGCTGTCTTAACATCAAGCTGCTCAAGATGCAAATCAATAGCAACTAAAGACAATACAGTCTAAATAGAAGTCATCTTTACTATAGGAGAAAAAATTTCACCAAAATCAATACCTGGTTTCTGTGCAAATCCCTTTACTACCAACCTGGCCTTATGTCTCATTTGTCCATTCTCTCCTTCCTTTAACATGTATACCCATTTGTTTTTTAGTGCTTTCTTTCTGGCTGGCAACTCAACTAAATCCCATGTATGGTTCTCTTCCAAGGAATCAATTTCCTCATTCATGCCATGCTCCCACTGTTTCCTAGATTCTACCTGCATTGCCTCATCAAAACTTTTTGGTTCTCCACCATCAGTGAACAACAAGTAGTATAAAGAAGGGGAATAATGAATTGGAGGTTTACTTACCCTTTTAGACCTCCTTATGGGCGTTTGAGACTCATTTATAGCTTGCTGTCTACCCAAATTTTCTTCTGACAGTGACCGATCCTAGTCATCTCTGATCGATGTCAGTCTGCACCCGACTGATGTTGATTCCTCCTGATCGACATTGATTTCCACCTGAACGATGTGGATTTCTACTTGACTGACGTCGGTCTCTGTGTTTTTCTATGAGTGATGATTTTTACCCGTGAGCTCATTTTGGATCATAACCTCTTCCAAATCAAGATTGCCCTACTCAAAATTATTTAGCCTCTTGAGCTGATCACTGTACATCACCTTCTCATTGAAAACTACATCACGGCTTCTAATAATTTTGTTAGTTTCTAAATTCCACAATTGAAATCCAAAATCTCCAAAACCATAACCAATGAAAGTGCACCGCATAGATTTAGCATCCAGCTTCTTTCTATTTTCTTTATCAATGTGCACAAAAGCTTCAAAACCAAAAACTCTGAGAAATGAAAGATCTACCTTTTTACCTATCCAAGCCTCTTCTGAAATTCCACCATTCAGTGCAGTAGAAGGTCCTCTATTAATCAGGTAAACCGTAGTATCTACAGCGTCTCCCTAAAACTATAAGGGCAAACCAGCATGCAACCTCATACTCCGTGTATGCTTCATTATTGTTCTATTCATCCTTTTAGCAACTCCATTTTGCTGAGGTGTCCTTGGAACCATCCTTTCCCTACGTATTCTACTCATAGAATAGTAACTGTTGAATTTATTACTGTAGTACTCACCACCATTGTCAGATCTAAGGCACTTCAATCTCAAACTTGTTTCATTCTCAACCAAAGCTTTCCATTTCTTAAATGTGTCAAAAACATTAGATTTCCTCTTTATTCAATAAACCCATACCTTTCTTGTAGCATCATCAATGAAAGAAACATAATACTATGATCCTCCAATATAAGCTACCTGAGCTGGTCCCCACACATTTATGTGAACAAGCTCCAACTTGTGCTTCTTCTTTGTTGACCTAGTTTTGAGAAACCTCACTTTCTTCTGTTTCCCAAAAATACAGTGCTCATAGAAATCTAGATCTATGCTTTTCAAATCTGAAAGCTTACCTTTTGACTTAAGAACATTCATTCCCTTCTCACTCATGTGACCAAGCCTACAGTGCCACAACTTTGCATCTACATCTGAAGTAGATAAAATAGAAAGAGAATAATCAATAATACAAGTAGATAGATAAAGTGTACCTACTTTCTTACCTTTTGCTAATACAAGTGCACCTTTGGAAACCTTCCAAGATTTAGTTGTGAGAGTTATTGTGCAACTCTCATCACCCAACTTTCTTGTAGAAATCAGATTCCTCTTTAGGATGGGTACATGCATGACATCCTTCAACACCCATGTGTTGCCATTCTACAATTTCAACTGCACTTTTCCTTTGCCAACAATTTTACAAAGCTCATCATCCCTTAAATAAAATTTTCCAAAATCTCCATTGACATAATCATTGAAAAATTCTCTATTTGGGGTTGCATGGAAAGAGGCACCAGAATCTAAAACCCATGATTCTACTTTATTATCCAAAGAAAATATAAGAGCATCCTGTGAAACAATACATGCAACTTTTACTTCTTTATTACCTTCATGCTGATTTTCTTTGTTATCCTTCAACCAACAATCTTTCTTTGCATGCCCTTTCTTTCCACAATTCCAGTAGGTTATTCTTCTATTTCTAGATTTGGATCTACTTCCCATCTTTGACCTTGATTTCCCTTGCTTGCCCTTTTCTCTTTGCCTTCCCCTACTTTCAACACTTAAAGCATTACCTAATGTTTCCCCTATGATTTTATTGTGAATTTCTTCATTCAAGATTACACTAACAACATCATTAACTTTCAAGATATTTAAAGCAGATGCAGTATTACTAACTGCCATTACCAAACTATGCCAACTTTTAGGTAAAGAGCATAAGATTAAGAGAGCCTTAATTTCATCATCAAAAACTATTTTGACTGAATTTAACTAATTTACTATTGTATGGAAATCATTAAGATGACTAGATACAGATCCACCTTCTTGCATTTGCAAATTAAATAATTTCTTAATAAAATATACCTTATTCGAAGCTGAGGGTTTTTCATATAAATTTGCCAAAGTATTCATTAACTCTACCGTTGTCTTTGCCTGTGATAAGTTGGAAAACACAGAAGCTATCAGGCTCAACCTTATAGATCCAATAGCCTTTCTATTAAGAACATTCCATTCTTCATCTTCCATATCTGTGGGCTTCCTTGAAATCCTACCCAACGGTAAATATAGATCTTTCTGATATAGATAATCTTCAATCTGCATCCTCCATAATTGAAAATTCTTGCCATTAAATTTCTCCATTCTTAGTTTACTTTCTTCTACCATTGCTTTGCTCCCACTCAATCAGAAACCCATGTGAGTGAATTTTATAATAAAAAAACACTAACACACTCTGATACCAGTTGTTAGGATCTTAGAGTACAATTGATTACTTTTGTATAAGCAACTAAACACATAATTGAAACCAAAAGTAATAAGTAACTAGAAATCATAAAAAACAAATAATAGGAGATACAAGAAACAACCAATCTGTATTAAACTCTTCTAGAATGAAATATAATGAAGAAATCTCTCTCTCCTCACACCTCACAGATGTATAGTAATTCTCCCTCAAGAGTTCTCTCTCTCTCTCTCAATCAATTACAATCAACTCAATTACTGAATTGTACATGCTATGAGGATCTAACCCTACTATATAGTATACTACAACACTAAGGTTTATGAGCCATACATTCACCACCCTTAGATCCACCTCTTAAATCAAAGGCTCAAATCTATTCTCCTAAAAATAGCAATTCTAGAAACGCACAGAAGTCGGTGTCGCTCTGAAGATGATCGATGCCAGTTAACCCCTAACCGATGCTGGTCGACTCTTAACCGATGTCAGTTGGTTCTGATCGATGCCTGTTATTGTGTAAGTCCAACAACCTCCACATTAGCTCATTAGTGAAGCTTTTAGCTCCATAACTCAACACGACCTCCCTTTGGACCAACTTACTAATTATTATTTAAAGTAGAATAACCACTTGTGTTAGACATAATGGCATTGTTATTATATGATATGGAAATAATTTTTTGATTGTTTACCCAAGGCAAGACATGATTGGGAGGCTTAAGTGGATTCATATGCATGTAATTCAAAGGCATTGGATTGTAAATTTGGTTTTTTTTAATACAATATGTCTATTACTTGGTTCATCAAGGGACCGTTATGCATGAACACTTGATTTATCATTGGAACTTCGTTATATCCACCTATATATCTTAATGAAGATAATGGAATAGTTACATATCCTTGCATTATCATCTATTTCTCAATATCGATAGCTTCATGATATGCCAATGATAATGATGTAAGCACTACAGGAGTCCTATGTACAAGCATAGATGTAATTGGATCTAAATCACTCAAGTATGTTTGAATAATAACCACTTATATTTGTATATAGGGGTTATTTAACATCTTGTATAAATTATTGAAGTGTGTGTTGAATATGCTCATGAGCTCATTCAGTTCCTTATGGTTAGTGGCAAACTAATGATAAAGGTAGCAGGATCAATAGGCACCTTAAAATGGTTGATAAGGATAGTTTTGAGTACATTCCAAGAAGTTATTCATTCATCAGGTAAGCCAAGATACCAACTATAGGCCATCTCATCTAAGGTATAGGGAACAACCTACATGCCACATCTTTGTGATTAACTTGAGATCTGATTATAACATATTTGAATGCTTGTATATGTTCTACTGTAGTTCAGACACCCCCATGCACATACAAATGTGATAATTTATTTGGGTTTTTAGGTAAATCATGAGAAACTCCTATGATGATCATAGGGTAGTGACCTTCACCAAGCCAAAAAATAACCATTGGTGGGTTTAGAGGGACAACAAAAGGGTTGACAAAAGAGATAAAAACTATATGTGAGCTACAAATTGAGAAAATATGTCTAGTTTTTTTTTCCTTTGTTTTTTATTGATTTTATATGTTTAACAAGGTAAAAAAATTCAAAATCACCATCAATAAACTTTGATCTTATGACTACTTTCCTATTTTATAGTTTGGTACTTATAATACTTTAGTGTGGGAAACACCTCTAAAATGTTTAAAGTTTTGACTTCAAGTTTTAAATTCATTCAGGCCCTCCTTCTAGTGTCAATCTATTGTTGGGTTATTTGGAACACCAAATGAGGTAGGGAAAAAACCCATCCGACCACTCCTAAAAGGAGAATGTAATCTCCTTGAGGTCTATATTACCAAGACATGGTGTACTTCATAACCTAGTTGGTCAATGTGAAAATATTCCATTTTAAGGGGTCTGCTAGTCTAAAATTTAGGTTTAAACAAATGAGAGGAAAATGTGAGTTTTTTTTATCAAAGTGGGTTTTGAGTGAATAGTAGGGGTAAAAAATCACACAAACATCAATAAAATCATAGGGTTTCATATTTATCAAAGAAGGTACAATTGATTTAACATTCGTTAATTGCATAGATAGATTCAATAGTGTATTAGAAATAATAAAAATGGGTTTGGAATTGAGATAGTAATGTAAAGATGGATTGAAATTAGATATATGCTAACCCTAAGATAATAAACACATAAAAAATATAAAAGTATTAGGGTAGAGAGGAAATAAAAATCATGTTTTTCAATGAAAATGAATCCAAAATGGGTGATTGAGTAAATCCCTTTAAATCACTCTTCAACTTAACCAATATATGTATGTAACCACAACTAGAATATTATGAAACAATATGAAGGGAAGTTAATTGTGAGAGAAAGAGATCATAACCACCATATTTCATGTGCATGAAATAAACACAAGTCTCCAAAACTTTGAGTTAATCAAAATATGCATGAGGCACAAATTAGGTTCACAATAATCAATCCAATTACAAGTTTTTCCAACATAAAAACACAACCATGAATAAAATGAGATGAAGCTAGCTACCAAAGCAATAAAATGTAGAAGGAAAGAACCAGTCCTCTATCTTAGTAGTAAATAAAAAATGAACCAGCCTTTTACACAACAAATAATTAGTTATATATAAAAATCTTACCCATTGACCAATTTGAGTTTCCCCTCAAAAGTTACTTCAACCATTAATAAAATCCATCTAATAGGATTTAAAGGAAGAAGGTATCCCATTAAATATTCAAGTGAAAAATAAATTTATGTTAGTAATTGGTTATTAGCAAACATGGATTTGAATAGTGTATTCCCCTTTCACTCGAGCTTATAACAACAAAATCATGACTAAAAAATGTTAAAAAGTTTCAAGTCTTACACTTCCCAAACTTGAAACCAATGTCATTGCAAATATGGTGTATCCATATTTTCAATGTTAGAAAAAACATGTAAAATGGAATAGTGGTCTCGAAGATATGTTTGAAAAACTAACCAAATTTTTTTTAATAGACAAATTGCACTGTGTGAAAATCTCCCCCATGTGTGTTGGCACCCTTATTCACATTAAAGGAGGATGAATTTTTTGGTCACTTATCATAATACCTTTCACCAAGTGGGTGTCTCTATCCTTCACTTGATCCTATAAAAAACAATAAAAAATGTCACAGTTCAACAAAAAATAAGCAAGATTAAAGTAATTAACCCTTACACTTTCCACTCCCTATGTGATTAGAAGACTTAGCCCTTACACTTTCCAATTGGTGAACATTTACTCCTCTAGGCTCACTCAACATGTGTTAAGATTATTTTGATAATTTAGTACCCATGTTGCACAAGCCTAATGTATTTTACACTTTTTTCATATGTTTGATTCATCAAACACATAACCCAATACAAGTTAGACATGGGAGAGGCCTTCCTATATTTTTAAAACAAAGGTTAAATGCACATTTTCAGACAAAGTGTGAAACATGAAAGTTAATCTCCTTGACATGATAAATGCAACATAATTTATTTGGAAGTGTAATTTTTCACATAAAATATGACAATAAATGTGCACCTAGTCGTAATACTTAGGCTAACTTATAAAAAATAGATCAATCAATGTTGATCGCTCACTTTTGGGAGAAGTGTTATATATATGAAAGTTGCTTGAATGTGGTTGAGAAAATGGGATAGGTTATGGGACCTGATTTCATGCATAAGTTGAGATATAGAGAAATTAAAACCATGTAGGGGATTAAGCAACAAGTTATGCACAAATAGGGTGAGACTCAATTAAAGTGCAAAAAGTGAGATAAGATTTGAAGCAAAGAAAGGTACCCTAAATTTAATAGACATTAGGGCATGTTGTGCAAGCAATAAAAAGGTTCATCAATATGTTTTTATCTAGTTTTAGATTAATATGAATCAATAAGAATAAATTTGGTGGATAAATTAGAATGCTAAAATATATAATTTACCAATAATTGTGATTGCAACTTACTAAATAAATTAATATTTTATTTTTGGAAAACACAAGGAAGAAGATATAGTATATTCTAAAATTTAGTTGGTCTGAGACCAGGGACACTCATTTACAACACACCAACAAAGGTCGATGAACATTCAAGTTTGAAGGAACAAAGTCTACACATGTGTTTGGATAAGTCTGAGCTCCTTAGGTAGTAGTGCATGCCAACCTTGTTTGTTGACTTCAAAATTATCTGCTTTGAAGATGGAAAAATTATAATTTATCTATTGCCTACACTTGTGTTTACTGAGAGGAATGAGATATTTCAATTATGCTAGTGCCACACGTAAACATATAGTTTCCTTTCCCTTACCTTGGAAACCATATGTATGCTTATGAGATATATAAACTTGTAAAAAAAAGGGAAGAGTAATGGGATGAGTTGATCCCAATCACCCCATTGATGATTGACTATTTCCTACATATCTAGAAACTTGGAGGATGGAATTAAGACACATGTACTTCTCCCACCTAGTGTGGTTGTGAAATTATGCTCCTTGACTACATGTATGCAACTAGAAATTTAGTTGTGGTACTTGACATCATTAGTTATTGACTTTATTTGAAATGATTCATATTTGATTTGTGAGTTTGCTCCTAATGGTTGATATTGAATTTGAGAAGTGTTTCTATTGCTAATTCGCTTTCTACATTCAAAGGATGAATAAAGAAACTAAGGAAATGGACAAGGCTAGAAGTACCTGGATATAGACTGCGCACCGTAATCCAGATGCTTGTGAGCACCTCTCTTTGGCTGTGGAGGAATGACACCTGCAAAGAAAAGAAACTTGGACAAGAAAATGTTAGATGGATAAGCAGTGGGTTGCCAAGCGAAAGCTTGTTCCCGGAAGTGTGAAAACTTCCTCAAGGGAGGTCAACCCACTGATAACAAACAGATAAAAGACCAAGGAAATACAGAATGCTAGAATACAGAAGTGATAAACAAATTAGAAAGGAAAGAAAAGACAAATGATTACCTGAAAGGAGCTGTCGGGCTGAGGACAGTCGCCGAGGTCAAAAATGTTGCTGGGGTCAGTTATATGGTCTGCCGACGTCGGTTATCCTGCCGACGTCGGTTGGGGAAGTGACCGGCATCGGTCGGGGTCGTGGCCTGTAGTCGGGTCTGGTTTGGTTTTCAGACTGTGGACGGGTCCGGTTTGTGAACAGGGTCGAGACAGAGTTCGGGGACGAATTTGGATGGACTGGGGAATGGTCTGGTTCTGATTAGGTGCCCTGTATAGGGTCTTTGTTGGCAAGGGGATGAGGAAGTTGTTTGGGATTGTATAGAAAGGGGGACAGTGTGAGAGGAAGATGGACAGAGGATAGGGCCTGAGAAGGCTTTTCAGCATCTCAAGGGGAAGGACAGAGGGAGTAGGAGACAATAGATATGCCAGATAACTGAAAACTTAAACAAAAGAATGAAATAACGGACTCTGCTTACCTTTTAGCTTGTCGAATGAAGAGTGGGAGAACTGTTGTTGAGACCACAGAAGACTTTGCAAGAGGAAATCTCTGATCAAGAGTCTTTGCACCTATTGCTGCTATTGCATGAGGTCCAGATGGAGAAGAGATGAATGCCAAAACACCAAGAGAATTCAATTTGCGAGCTCAAGGGTCCAGGGGCTGCAACGGATGCAGAAAAGGGGTCTTGAAGGCTGCCGATGCCGGTAGTTTTGCCGACGTCGACCGAAGGGTCACCGATGTCGACAGTGGCAGAATGGGGACAGAGACTAAAAATAGCCTCTGCCCATTCTTGCACACCGCTGGGCGAGGGATTGTGGGAAGAACGGTCATGAGGATGCTTAAATGGGCGTGGGAGGAAGATAATGAGAAGATTTGGCATAATAAAGGCTAAGAGGAAGGTGGAGGGATTCAAGGGAGGATCCAAGGTGGCAAGGGTGAGGTGGAAAGGGGGCCACTTAATTAAAATATTTAAGTTATTTTAATCAAATGAATGGAGAGGACTAAGGCCAAGGGTTAGGATATGGGTTTGAGGCGGACAAGGGGGAGAACCAAGGTGCAGAGACATTTGTGGTGTCTACATTTGCCCCTTTTTGTCTTGTTGGTTGTTCTTGACGAACTGCAAGACAAAAACAGGAGTTGGTTGCCCCAGGAAAAGGATGAGGTGTTCCCCCCTTAAAGCGATAGTCGAGAGAAGGGAACCGAAGATCGAGTGTCGATTTGACAGAGAAATGGATAGAAGAGAGTGAGCAAAAACGCTGCAATAGTCGTGATTGCGCGTAGTCCACTTCACGGGAGGGTCGGGTCAAATTGTCGCATGTCGAGGGTCAAGGAGTGCCAAAATTGAAGTAACCAGGCCCCAGCATTTAGTCGTCTACTGATCGGGTCACTCAATCTAAGCTGAAGCTCTAAATGGTCATCGTGTTCCAGGTATCCCAGGCTCAGGAAGTGCTCCCAGAGACACGAAAAGGCCACAAGTAGTAGGGATCAACTGGCTTGTGATCCTATACTTGTGAAGGGTCAAAAATAGTCTATGAATAATTCTGCTAACCAGCCGTGAGGTAGCACACACGCAAAAACAACCAAGGCAACATTGGCTTGGAAGTAGTCGAAGGTCGAAGGAGATACGCATGATCTCCAATGGTCATTGGTCAAGGGGATGGATGGACGAAAGGATGTGGCCGAGCTAACCTCAGAAAACGTCATGTGATCTGAGTGCTGCCTACATAGCCCTTGTGTGAAGGGCCTCAGGCCAATGTAGTTCTCCCTAAAAGGGAGGAAGGGTCAGAGAGATTGATTGGTCTTGGTCAAAGTTGATGGAGTTGGTCGTGATCAAAGTCACAGAAGAGAAGGTTTGTCCATCAAAGGGACGAACAAATGGGGGTGGTCGAGCTAACCTCAGAGGATGTGGTATCTGAGTGCTGCCTACATAGCCCTGGTCATAGGGCCTCAGACCAATGTAGTTCAGACAAAAGGTCTGATTGATCAATGATCGGATGTGGTCAAGTGTCAAAACGATGAGGGTAAGATGATGCTACAGATGTCACATTGGTCGAGAGGCTTTCATCCCTAGCAAGTTTCCACAGTCGTGATGGATGTATGCTAAAAATGAATGGAAGTCTATTTATGCTTCAGCAAGTATTGGTTTATGCTTAACATAAATTGGGTCTGGCCAGTAGTTTCCATGTGTATTGGTGTCCATAGAAACTATGTGAAATGGACTAGGATGATGTCAGCTGAAAATGATGAAAATGGCTTGGTTAAAGATGAGTCGACAATTGATGTGGTTAAAATGTGACCAAAGTGTAGAGAAAAGATGAAAGGCAAATCGCTCTTTCATTGACAAGGACCAGAAAGGAAGCATAGATAGGGGTTATTAGAACCAAAGCCCCGTCTATGCATTACATCATTGACCAGTGTGGTGTTAGAATGGTAATCGAATCACTTTGACATTAAAGTGAGCTCGAAGTCCCCTGAGCAGGTGATAGGAGGTGGATAGGGTAACCCAGTTTAAGAGCAAGAATAACCTTGCCCCTTTTTATAGGAGACCCTGAGACAACTACAAGCCAAGTCCATGACCCATTTTTTTTTTTTGAGGTGTAGGCTGATCGATGCGAGAAGCCTACATAGAGATGTCTTTTAATTTAGTGGTCATGTTGCGAAGCTGATCAATGCGGGAAGCTTCTAAGAAAGGTTGCTGTTTGTAGCAAGATTTAGTCATAGCCATCCTTCGAGGGAGTGGTCTATATTTTTGCTTTATAATGTTTGAATAGCTGTCCTTCGAGGGATCAGTCTATTAGCTACAGCAATGATAGTACAACTGTCCTTCGAGGGATTAGTCTGTCTTTTTGAATTTGATTTTGTGACCTTGGATATGTTTTGACATCTTGATTTTGATTTTTTTTTTTTTGAGTCATGGACAAGACTGTAGAAGTTCAAGGACTCCCTTTTATTAGGACAAAGCATCCATGCGTCATAAAAGGGTTGTAGAGGACTTGTTAAAGGGGAATAGGGTTGAAAGGAATGAGGATTAAGAGGACGAGGATTGCTCAAGGGACGAGCTCAAGTTACGTGTCAAGTAGATGAGTACTCAACTAACAGAAGAATGGTCGAAGATGCAACGCATTAAGAGGCTCAGGTTCTGGCTGTCCGTCGAGGGAGGACAGACGATAAGTCCCTGACCCATACTTGTGCGTGATGATAAAAGATCCAAGCCAATTGGGGGCGAATTTGCCTCATTTACTTCGCTCCATATTGGTCACGTACTGATTCTCTTTGAGGATGAGGTCTCCGATGTTGAAATCTCGTTCTCACAGATTTTTGTCATAGGCCCGCTTTATGCGACTTTGGTAGACATGGAGATGATTGAGGGTAGCAAGACGGCGCTCGTCAAGTAACTCAAGTTGAGCTAAGCGATCTTGACGAAAGTCGTCGTTGAAGAGAATGTCATGCAGGGAGATGCAGAGAGACGGGATCTGTACTTTGAGAGGTAAGACAGCCTCTATTTCATACACGAGGGAGAAGGGAGTAGCACCCGTAGAGGTTCGGATGCTAGTGCGGTAGGCCCACAAAGCGAAGGGAATATGAATCTGCCAATCCCTTCCTGTATCGTTGACCACCTTCATGAGAATTTTAGTCAAAATTTTGTTGGAAGCCTCAGCCTGTCCATTTGCTTGTGGGTAGTAAGGCGAAGAAAAGCTGAGTTTGATGCCAAATGAGTCGCATAGTTTTTGGACAGTCTTATTTTTGAATGATTTGCCGTTATCGGTGATGATTTTGTGAGGGACACCGAAATGACAGATGATGTGGCTGCTGATGAAGTCGATAATTTTGTCGGCTTTTGTGGAGACAAGAGGAATGGCTTCCACCCACTTGGTGAAATACTCAGTGGCAGTGATGATGGACTGATGACGAAGGGACGAGTGAGGGTTGATCTCACCGATGAGATCCAAGCCCCACTGAGAGAAAGGCCAAAAATCTTGAGCGACTTGCAAGGCGTGGCTGGGGAGATGAAGCAGGTTAGAGTGTTGCTGACACTTGATGCAATGTCAAACATAGTCGCTACAGTCTTGATGAAGGGTGGGCCAATAATAACCCAGGTGAAGGATGCACTTGGCAACTAAGTTTCCACTGAAGTGTCCACCACAAATCCCGTCGTGGACTTGCTTTATGGCTTGAGAAGCTTCAGTGGAGGTTAGACAGCGAAGGAGGAGGCCGTCGAAGCCTCGCTTATAGAGAAGACCTCCTAGCATGGTATAGCAAGCTGTGCGCTTGATGAAAGCTCGCTGCGCATTGCTAGAGAGGTTGGGAGGAGTGACAGAAAGAGACAAGTAGTCCACAAGTTGCTTATACCAATCACCTCGTGGGCTAGGATTGATAGTGTTGATATGGTCGATGTGAGGAGAGATGTATGAAGGCAAAGGTACGCGATGCACTGTGACAAAAAGGCGAGATGACGATGATGAAGATGGGATATGTGAAGCAAGAGAAGCCATGGTGTCGGCAAACTTGTTCGTAGAGCGTGGAATAGTCTGCAAGAGGTAATGGTCGAAAGATGCCAAAAGAAGGTCAGCACGATTTTTATACCTCTGTAAAACCTCATTTTTACAGAGATATGAACCGTTAACTTGATTAACGATGAGCTGCGAGTCGCCGAAGATGTTGATAGACTTGATGTGGAGGGAAAGGGCAGTTTGAAGTCCCAAAATTAAGGCCTCGTATTCAGCCATATTATTTGTAAAATCAAAGTCAAGCTTAAAAGATAGAGGCATGGGCTCCCCTTCGAGTGGGATGAGGATGACCCCCGCACCCCCATCGAGTTGACATTTGGAGCCGTCAAAGAACATGGTCATTTGGTAGACGGTGTCGTCGGTGGAGAGGGTAGCGATAGATTCGTCAGGGAACTCACAGTGCGAAGGTTGGTTGTTGGGGAGAGGGGCATCTGCTAGTTGGTCAGTGATGGTTTGCCCCTTGATAGATTTCTTTTGGATGAATTCGAGGTCAAACTCAGCAAGCAGCATGAGCCACCGAGCCATACGTTGATTCTGATATGGCTTGGAGTGCATGTACTTGAGAGGGTCAGTGTGAGTGATGACAAAGGTTTTGTGGTTGAGAAGATAATGGCGGAGCTTGGTAGCGGAAAAGACTAATGCCAAATAGAGTTTCTCAGTATGAGTATACCGAGTTTCATAGTCGACCAGTGTTTGGCTGATGTAGTAAACCGCTTGCTCACGATGATGCTCGTCTCGGTGCGCGATCATGGCACCTAACGAATGGTTGGTAGCAGAGATATAAAGGTAGAAGGGTTGGTCGTCTTTAGGTGGAATGAGGACTGGTGGAGAGACCAGATAGCTTTTGAGGGCTTCAAAAGCCTCTTGACAGTCCTCATCCCATTTAAAGGAGACCTCCTTCTTAAGGAGGTGATGAAAAGGTTGGCAGTGGTCTGAAAGCTGCGAGATGAAACGGCGAATGGACTGGAGCTTCCCTTGTAGACTGCGAAGCTGCTTGAGATTGGTCGGGGGTGGCATTTCGAGGATAGCGCGAATCTTGGCGGGATATATCTCGATACCACGGAAAGAAATGATGAAGCCGAGAAGCTTGCCTGAGAGGACCCCAAAGACACACTTCTTGGGGTTAAGGTGGACATTTTATTGCAGAAGGCGAGAGAAGATGATTGTGAGAATGGTCAAGTGGTCGCGGTGAAGTTTGGACTTGCTGAGAAGGTCATCCACATAGTCCTCCATGATTTTGTGGAGGAGATCATGGAAAATGTAGGTCATGGTGCGCTGATATGTGGCACTAGCATTTTTCAAGCTGAAAGGCATGACTCGATAGCAAAAAGTCCCCCATGGGGTGATAAAGGTAGTCTTGTGCTGATCTTTCAGTGCGATCAGGATTTGATTGTATCCTGAAAACCCGTCCATGAGAGATAGCATTTCATGGCCGGCCGTGAGATCAACAAGCTGGTCAATGTTAGGAAGAGGGAAGTTGTCTTTGGGACAGGCTAGGTTAAGGTCACGATAGTCCATGCAGATCCGAATCCCCCCAGTTGCTTTAGTAACTGGGACGATGTTAGAGACCCATTGTGGATAATCGATGGGTTGGATGAAGGAGACAAAAAGAAGGCGCTGAAGCTCCTCTTTGACAAGGAGCGCAACGTGAGGATGCATCTTTCGAAGCTTTTGTCTAACAGGCTTAGCCTCTGGTTTGGTGACAATGTTATGGGTAGCAATGGTGGGGTCGATGCCAGGCATGTCACTGTAAGTCCAGGCAAAGGCCTTACTATGGTTGGAAAGGAACTGGGCATAGTCAAGCTGCTCCTGAGCGTCTAAAGATTGGCCAATCTTTAAGACGTGAGGAACATCAGAAGAAGAAGGGAGGTTGATGTCAATGGTGGATTCATTTAACATAACCTGGGTCTCAGAAGGGAGGAAACACTGGATGAAAGAGTCATCGGCACCCATGTAGGAAAGGATGGTGTCATCGTCAACGCAGTGGACAGTGTGAATGGTTGCCGACTCATTCTCTACCATGCTAGGAAAAATGAGAGGGAGAGACCTGGACACTCCATTGAGCTGATAGGTCAGGGGTTCCAGGCGAATGGTGTTTATGGAAAAAAAACTAAAAAAACTAGGAGGGATGGAAACCACCGACTCCATAGGTGACAAAGGAGAAATGGGTGAGTTTGGAGGAGATTGGTCAATGGTTGGCTGGGGACAAAGGTTGGAAGGAGCCTGAGTGGGGTCATGATATCCCAGGCCATACCATTTCTTGGCATCGTGATCATTGATCGGCTTGATGGGCTGATGGGAGCCCTGCTCATAACGTCCGAAACCAAAATCCTTCCATGCACACCTGTGAAGGTAAGTGTGTGCAAAGGCGGGGTTGCTAAGAAATGAGAAATCAGATGTGAAAGGTTGGGGTGAAGAGAGGGAATTGCCATTGGTAGGAGCTTGATTGAGCCCCCCATAGACAAAGTTGGTTCAGAAGTGAGGAGGACCATAAGGCACGACCGTCCCGATCCGATGGTCATAATTGGGACTGAGGTGAAGGCGTCCATACTCTTGCAGAGTTTGGAACATGTCTAGGGTCAACAAGCGATATTCCCCAAGTGATAGTCATTGGAAGATGTCTTCCATGGGGTCTTTGGTCGGCGCTTGAAGAGGAGGGGTGAGGGCGACCGCCGATTGTGAACTGGTCGAAGCTTCCACAGATGGGGGCGGTGCCAGAGTTGACGGCTTGATGGGAATGAGAACATCGTTGAGACGGTAGGTTGTGTTGCAAGTCTTGAAGGGTGAAGGGTCAGCAGGAATGGTGTGGACTTGCCCGTCATGCTCAAACTTCACACAATGGTGCAGGGTGGAGGGTATACAGGCCATGGCACAGATCCAAGGTCGGCCCAGTAGAAGGTTGTATTGAAACTCTCCTTCGATGATATAGAAGAGCTCCGGGACTGTGCGTGGACCAACGTGAATGTGAAGGATGACTGTGCCAATGGTCGTGGCGGTGGTATCATTGAAAGAGCGTAAGATCGCGTCAGTTTTGGAGATGCAATTCTTGGGAAGAGCTAGCTGATCAAAGGCATGGGTAGAGATAATGTTGATGCTAGCGCTGCCGTCGATCATAACGCGTTTAATGCATGTCCAATCAACATAGGCAGTGATGAAGAGGGCGGCATCCTGATCTTCTGTGTTAGATGTGGGAATCTCAGAATCGCTGAATGTGATGGAGGCGACAGGAGATAAAGAATGGACGAGGGCAGCGAGTGGTTGGGGGTCCTCGAGTTGGACCTCCGCTGCCTGCAAGGCTTGGATGAGGGCTTGACGGTGCTGAGGTGAGGTTTGGATAAGGTCACAAAGAGACATCTTTACAGGTGTCTGGTGAAGCTGCTTCAGCATGGAGTTGTGAATTGGCCCAGAAGAGGAAGATGAAGAAGGCTGGGATGCGCCAAGGATAGAAATTTTAGGCTTAAGCGCAAGAGGTGGCTTGACGAAGGGATAGGTCCAAGGAATGGCAGCTTTTTCTTTTGCCTTGTCCTTTTGCGACCTAGTGGTTATACGAATAGCATTGATTTTGAAAATAGGAGGCGAAGAAGGGGTCATGTCTTGCTGGTGAGATGTTGACGTGGTTGAAGAGGTTGGATGGGAAGGAGTCGGGGTCTGGTCAAGAGTGTCCTCAAGGAGAAGAGTGTCTTTCTCCATATGGCGGCGGATGACGGCCTTGAGGGCACAACAAGTCTCGATATCGTGTCCTGGCGTACGATGATATAAGCAAATTTTCGTGTCGTCGAACCAGGAGGGCTTGGACTCGAGAGGTTGGAAAGGTCGGATGGGTGGAAGGGTTATGTTGGAGGTCTGCAGAAGTCGGCGCAATATCAACGAGTATGAGCCCACTGAAGGGTCCGCGCTAGTTGATATGCGCGAGGTTGGTGACTTTTGCTTAGGCGAGGCTGGAAGAGGTTTTCGTACCACCTTATGGGTTGATGGTGCGGTGACAGATGGAGACGGCTCTTTCTTGGTGATTGGTATCGCCTTTTTGGGAGAGGAATGGCTGGAGGTAGGCAGAGGAAGCAAAGGAGGCAACGAGTTTTGATTGGAGGCCAGAGTGGGAAGGATGCTAGCCAAGGTCAAAGGATGGGGGCCCAAAATGGATGGCAATGGTGATGGGGAAGGAGGCGTTCACTTCTGTGGTCTGGCAGTCTTCTTTGACTTGGTTGGAAGACTACTACTGGTCGAGGTCTGGTCTAGGTCCACCTTCACTTGCGGGTGAGTGAGGGTGGAGACAGGACGAACGCCAAGTGATTTGATGGGCTCAGACGAGATAGATGCAGGTTTCGGTTTTGACAAGTTTGGTTGAGGTTTGAGAGTCTGGTCTTTGTCAAGAGTCTGACGAGATTCTGCCTTGGGAGGATTAGCAGCATGTGATGAGAGGGCGCGGGTATGTTGAAGGGCTTTAAGACGCTCCCACAACACCTGAGGCGTCACTTTCCTCGGAGGGAGAAGTTCAATTTTCTCCACTAACCGGGAAAATGGCTGAGAAGAAGATGTTGATGGTTGCGAGGTTGAAGACAAGATGGGTGTAGCGGTCTTAGACGCATGGTATGGTGAAGACAAGACAAATTTAGATGAAGACGAAGGGGAGACAGGTTCTTCCCCGAGTGGAGAAGAAATCGGAGAGCGAGGCTCCTCCAACGGGTAAAGGGCAGGGATGATGGTGCCTTCCACTTGCGGCTGAGGAGTAAGAAGGGTCGGGTCCTCCATAGGCAGTAGAAAGGAGGATGGCAAGACCGGTGGTGCTGGTAAAGCCGAGGCGTCCTACAAGATGAGAGAGGTCGATGGAGAACTAGCCGGGAAAAGAGGTTCGTCCACATGTGACGGACTGATTGATGGCCTAACCGCTTGAGGTTGATTGGGGACGAAGGGAGAGACCGTATTGACTGTTCGAATGTTGTGCTCATGATTGTCGTCAATTAAGGTCTGGACATTGTTTTGAGTTGGCAGATGATTGGGAAAAGGTTGTTTGAAGATGTCAATGGCCTGATTAGGGGGCGCATTGGGATTATCTAAGATGAGATCCCCCTTTTCAAGCATATCTTAGATTATGTTCTTAAAAGTTTTGTAGTTTTTCGTGTCATGTCCCTTAACACGGTGGAAGCTGCAGAAGTCATGCTCCCTATACCACGCGGGGATGGCGCGTGAGGGATCGAATTATGGAGGAGGTCAGGCTTGAGGGAGATTGAGGGCCCCCTGTTTAACAAGCTTTTCTAGCACAGACGCGTATGATTCTCTGAGAGGAGTATATCGTCGTTGTACGTATCTTTGCTGGAATTGGCGAGTGGCGCTCTAAGATGTGGATGGCTCAGGCTGATTGGTCGAAGAAGATGAAGGTCTAACAACCACGGCATTAGCTGAAGCCTTGGATTTAGAATTGGATGATGATGGCTTAGCAGAAGAAGAGTCATTGGTCTTAGAGCTGGGATTCTTGCTCCGCAACTTGACTTTATTCTCCTCGATGGCACGCAACTCAAGTTTGCGAGCCATCGTGAAGGCCTCGTCAAAAGTGCAGAAGGTTTGAACCCTCAGGGTGGAAGAAATATGTCTGGCACAGGCTTGGGAGAAGAGTTCAATAAGCTCAGCCTGGGGTAAGGAAAAGGAGAGTTGATTGATGAGGCCTCTCCATCGAGCAACGAAGTCGGCTATGGACTCGTCCTCGAATTGCCGGATAGAATAGAGGTCCGTGATCGAGACCTTCTTGGTTATGTTGATGGAAAAGTGATCGAGGAAGAGCTGGGCTAATTGTGTGAATGAGAAGAGAGAATGGCTGGGAAGGGAGCTGTACCAGTCGAGCACAGCACCCGAGAGAGACATAAGAAACGTACGTAAGAGTAACGCATCATCATGGCCAATGAGGTAACAAGCATGTCTGAATGCCTGCAAGTGTTGCTGTGGGTCTTCCTTGCTTTGAAAGCGAGAAAACTTCGAAAGCTCCCACTGGCTAGGATATGGTCTGATTGGGACAAAAGGATGAATGGGCTCGTTGTAGATCTGCTCATATGAGAGAGCGTTGCGCGAGCCTGAAATAGAGGTCTCTAGACTGGTCATCTTGTCCATCAGCATTTTGATGATGTCTGCCGACGGATTGACGGGTGGCGCGCCCCCTAAGTTGTAGGGCGCTTGGAAGAGGCTAGGGGAGGCATATGACGTAGTCGGTTGTCCCTGTAAAGGTGCAACGTAGGGGTAACTAGTTGTAGGGATAGATGAAGAGGCTAAAGGTGGTTGGGTAGAAGGCATAACTAGGCCCGTTGTTGCCATGAGAGGTTGGACTGTGGTAACGGGGGCCAATGGATAAGAAGCCACCCTGGTGTTGATAGGGGCCAGGGTAGGTGGAATAGAGACGATAAGGTTTTGAAAAGGAGTGGATAGCGGTTGAGCGGGTTGAGGTTGACAGGGGCCCGAAACCCCGGTAGAAGTGGGCCCAATGATAGAGGGAGAGGCCACACCTGGAGGATTGGTCAAAGTCTGGTCAGCGGTCGGAGTGATGGCTTGAGTGTCCAAAGGTTGAACTACGGATGCTGTCGATACAGCCGTAGTTGCGGCAAGGGAGGTTGGCATTCCGTAGATCAGATTGCCCAAGGAGTCTCGCGTTCGGCTATGCGCGAGATAGTGTTGCAAGGCCTTGACGTTGAGGTCCAAGAATCGTTCGAAATCTTGGTCCCCTTCTTGGACAATAGGAGTCTGCGGCGGGGTTGGACGAATAGGAGTTCTTTCGGTCTCCGAGTTAAACTCCATTGTAGGCTTGGTCACGGACGGGGTAGACGGAAGTGGTTGACGGCAAGCGTGGTTGACAAGAGCCTTGGCTTGGCTACGAGTCAAAACCATGTAAGGCAAAGGAGGTTCAGGTTTCAGAAACTATATTTTTCTATTTTATAAAATCAGGATGAAGTTTTTGACAGAGAAGGGACAGGTTTTTAGGTTGCTGGTTTCGAAAAAAGGACAGTGACAGAGACCGACGTCAGTTGAAAAATTGATGTCGATAAGAAAGATGGCCGACGTCAGTCAGATAACCGATGCCAGTAAGAGGGAAAAGCCGACGTCGGTGGAAGAACCGATGCCGGTGACTGTGTTTTCCAGAGAACCAAAAGATTTGAAGATTCTTGGAAAAATAATGAAGAAAGCGTCCTCACTCACTCAAACAAATAGATGAAAAGACGAAAACAGAGAGAGATAGACAAGCCTAAGCGATAAATCCTAGGAATTAACTTTAGAAACTGTGGCTTAGGCCTTAGATGAATGTTTGGGGAGATTGGCTGTCAAGAAGGTCCTAGAAGAAGCAGTCTAGAGCTGGTTTCGGGTCTTGTTTTAGGTGCTCAAAAATCTGTGTTAGGGTCTAGTACGTGGCCTGGTGCTAAGGAGCAAGCTCCCCCCACTTCACGATTCCAGTGGTTAGCTGGTCTCGCTTAGCCAAGATATACCTCGCCTAGAGTTTATCCTTCGCCAGAGAACGGAGTGGGCTTCCCTCTTGGTGATGAAATCCAAGTAGGGTCACCGGGACGGGTAAGGTATCCGCTGGGGGATGAAATCCCAGTCGGGCCTTGTCTCAAGTAAGTTTTATGTTCGTTTTAGTGCATGTGGTTTGGTAGTGTAACATCAAGTGTCTACGATTTATTCAATATGCGTTTAAGTTACTAGATGTGGACTAAGAAGATGCAAGCACAAGCAGAAATGAATGCAAAGTGTTTTAATGCCCAAGTCGAAATGTGATGTTTGTTATGAAGACAAGTTTGAAAAAGGGTTGAGAGTATGACGTTGGACTAGTCTAGAATGTGCAAGAAAGAAAAGAAAGATTCTTTTTAATTCCTGCTTATAGTGTCATTGAGAAGAAAAGAAGGAGGAGAAAAGGTAAGAACCTAATGCTCCTAAATGAATGAAGAAGAAAAGGAACCCAGGAGGAACCTAGGGTCCCACCAGGTGTGCCAGAATGTTTCTATTGCTAATTCACTTTCTACATTCAAAGGATGAATAAAGAAACTAAGGAAATGGACAAGGCTAGAAGTACCTGGATATAGACTGCGCACCATAATCCAGATGCTTGTGAGCACCCCTCTTTGGCTGTGGAGGAATGACACCTGCAAAGAAAAGGAACTTGGACAAGAAAATGTTAGATGGATAGGCAGTGGGTTGCCAAGCGAAAGCTTGTTCCCAGAAGTGTGAAAACTTCCTCAAGGGAGGTCAACCCACTGATAACAGACAGATAAAAGACCAAGGAAATACAGAATGCCAGAATACAGAAGTGATAAACAAATTAGAAAGGAAAGAAAAGACAAATGATTACCTGAAAGGAGCTGTCGGGCTGAGGACAGTCGCCGAGGTCAGAAATGTTGCCGGCGTCGGTTATCCTGCCGACGTCGGTTGGGGAAGTGACCGGCGTCGGTCGGGGTCGTGGCCTGTAGTCGGGTCTGGTTTGGTTTCTGGACTGTGGACGGGTCCGGTTTGTGAACAGGGTCGAGACAGAGTTCGGGGATGAATTTGGATGGACTGGGGAATGGTCTGGTTCTGATTAGGTGCCCTGTATAGGGTCTTTGTTGGCAGGGGGATGAGGAAGTTGTCTGGGATTGTATAGAAAGGGGGACAGTGTGAGAGGAAGATGGACAGAGGACAGGGCCTGAGAAGGCTTTTCAGCATCTCAGGGGGAAGGACAGAGGGAGTAAGAGACAGTAGATATGCCAGATAACTGAAAACTTAAACAAAAGAATGAAATAACGGACTCTGCTTACCTTTTAGCTTGTTGAATGAAGAGTGGGAGAACTGTTGTTGAGACCACAGAAGACTTTGCAAGAGGAAATCTCTGATCAAGAGTCTTTACACCTATTACTGCTGTTGCACGAGGTCCAGATGGAGAAGAGACGAATGCCAAAACGCCAAGAGAATTCAGTTTGTGAGCTCAAGGGTCCAGGGGCTGCAACGGATGTAGAAAAGGGGTCTTGAAGGCTGCCGACGCCGGCAGTTTCGCCGACGTCAGCAGTGGCAGAATGGGGACAGAGACTAAAAATAGCCTCTGCCCATTCTTGCACGCCGCCGGGCGAGGGATTGTGGGAAGAACGGTCATGAGGATGCTTAAATGGGCGTGGGAGGAAGATAATGAGAAGATTTGGCATAATAAAGGCTAAGAGGAAGGTGGAGGGATTCAAGGGAGGATCCAAGGTGGCAAGGGTGAGGTGGAAAGGGGGCCACTTAATTAAAATATTTAAGTTATTTTAATCAAATGAATGGAGAGGACTAAGGCCAAGGGTTAGGATATGGGTTTGAGGCAGACAAGGGGGAGAACCAAGGTGCAGACACATTTGCGGTGTCTACATTTGCCCCTTTTGGTCTTGTTGGTTGTTCTTGACGAACTGCAAGACAAAAATAGGAGTTGGTTGCCCCAGGAAAAGGATGAGGTGTTCCCCCCTCAAAGCGATAGTCGAGAGAAGGGAACTGAAGATCGAGTGTCGATTTGACAGAGAAATGGATAGAAGAGAGTGAGCGAAAATGCTGCAATAGTCGTGATTGCGCGTAGTCCACTTCACGGGAGGGTCGGGTCAAATTGTCGCATGTCGAGGGTCAAGGAGTGCCAAAATTGAAGTAACCGGGCCCCAGCATTTAGTCGTCTACTGATCGGGTCACTCAATCTAAGTTGAAGCTCCAAATGGTCATCGTGTTCCAGGTATCCCAGGCTCAGGAAGTGCTCCCAGAGACACGAAAAGGCCACAAGTAGTAGGGATCAACTGGCTTGGGATCCTATACTTGTGAAGGGTCAAAAATAGTCTGCGGACAATTCTGCTAACCAGCCGTGAGGTAACACACACGCAAAAAACAACCAAGGCAACATTGGCTTGGAAGTAGTCGAAGGTCGAAGGAGATACGCATGATCTCCAATGGTCATTGGTCAAGGGGATGGATGGATGAAAGGATGTGGCCGAGCTAACCTCAGAAAACGTCATGTGATCTGAGTGCTGCCTACATAGCCCTTGTGTGAAGGGCCTCAGGCCAATGTAGTTCTCCCTAAAAGGGAGGAAGGGTCAGATAAATTCAAATAAATGAAAACATAAATTTCCCAATTTCGATGGGATATCTATTAGAGCAATGGTATCTTAAAATAAAAGATGATATGCTCAATAAAATTTGGTTGGTAGCACTAGAAATTGTTATATGTAATGTCTAGCTAGAAAAGAACTAAAGAATATGTAAAGAATAGACCCAATTTTATCCCCAAATTTGGGCCAAAATTGAGACTATCATTTTAGAAGTATGCATATCAAATTCAAAAAGAAAGGAAGAGGTCTATGAAAATGAAAGAGAGTAGAGCAGATAATGTACCCTCATCTTCTTTACCAACAAAATATTACTCCTTGATAATGTGGTTGAGAAATTTATTTTTAGGAAAATAAAAACTATTTGGTTGCCACCACTGGTTGGCCTCATTAAATTAAATTTTGATGGAACAATGAAAGGTAACCCAGATTCAAATGGATGTGGATGTGTTCAAATATGCAATGGGTGAACCATTACTTATAATTGCATTTGGTCTAGACACACAAATATATATTTAAGTGTAATGCTTAACCATACTAAAAGGTCTAAAAATAGATATTATGTAGAATTAGAAACACCTCATCAGTGAAGGTTATTCTCATTTTGGACTCTTGGAATCTAAAAAATTAAAAAATTCAAAATGAGAGCTTGTTTGCTTAGGCCCTAGTTAATTACAAAAGAATTCAATGACGTGGATGATATTGATCTTAAAAAACATTTGAGGGCCACCATGATTGACCCAAAATATATTTGGGGAAGAGGAACATGTTTTAAATTACCTAATGCAATAGTGGTGCCAATATTCTATTAAACTCAACTGGGCAATATCCCTTGCACCAAGACCATTTCGCCGTAAAATCTAAATTAATTTATTTTAATTAAGAGGCTATTAGTCATGACCATAACACATGTTGAAAAGGATTAAGGCCATCTTACAAGGCCAATATAAATTAATTATAGCTATGGGAATCAAACTTTCAACATCAACTAGCTTCGAGATTTCACATTGTTGCTTAGAGCTGCAAAATGATGTGGATGACATCATTTTGTGTGGTTTCACTTTTAGCTCAAATCACTCTAGTCTAAGCCAAAATATACTACATATTTTAGACTTCTCTATAAAACTTTGAATTTTTTATATAAATATAAATATAAATTAAATTAATAACGACTTTCATTATTAATTGTATTCACATGCTTATTTCATGGAGCTTTGTTGGATTAATAACACTTGGAATTGGTTGTTCTACTTAGTTTAAAAAGTATTATAAATATGTATATTGTCTCTTTTTAACTTCAGCAAGATCATTACCTTCCTAAGACTATTTCCTTATATACATTCAATAAGGAATCACCATTCTCCTAAAAAGGAGTTCATCCATCATTCTCTGTGAACTATCTCTAATCAATATTTTAATATCCAAATCTCAATGTTGCTACCTTTAATCTTAAACATCTACATTTAACTGAGACATCTAGACCAATTTTAAATTTATCATATTTAAAGGGATATGGAAAATGATAGCTTGGAGAAGCCAACTGCTAAACCTACACTTAACACAACCAAACATTAGCTTATTTTTTCACTAACAGTTATTTGGTTTCCATTACTTATAGCCTACATAGTCACTAGATGTGAACAAAAAAATATTTTAAGGCTCCTCTAAAACATCTAACAAATAATTTAAAAAAAATACTTATACCTTCTCTTGGAAATTAAAAATATTTATGGATTCCATCATTTTAGTTTTGCAAACCTTTCTTTTTAAATTTTCAAGCAGTTCAATTTTTAATAGATTGCAAAATCCATTCCAACCATTTATTTTACAAACAAATTATTGAGTGCAACATTATGAATTCAATATAAGTAATTAATGAAGTAAACCATCTAACAATGTCAGTGTTAACCATTTTGACCACAAGTCAAAATGGGTTAATCCCCTATAGTCAAAACTTATATAGGGGCTTATTATAATGTCATAGGGTGTGTTTTAGTTCATTGGATGTCATTTCATATGCCATTCTAGCTTTGGTCATAGTCTAGTTTAGCCTTATGTCATTTGGAGTCATCTATGGGATCATACCATCATGGTATGTCACACATGAATGAACATATCATTTTTATTATGAATTTTACAAGTGTGTTTAGAAAACATTTCCAACCAAAAGGACTACATGGACACAATGATTTTGGTGTCAAGATCATCCTCTACAAATTTTGCATCTTGGTGAGCTTGCTATCTCTAGATATAAACATTTGAAGTTAGAATAACAAAGATAAATGTGCATAGGAACGCCAAGTTCAAGCCTCTTGAAATGACCATTTGGATTCAAATTATCTGAAGGTTTAATATAATGTTGACAAGTGGCAAGATCTCAAGAGTTTTAATTAGATTTAACGATACATGGGCAAAGGTGATATCAGTGGGTTTGGCAGATCTGATGGTGTGCATTTGATCATGTTGTTAGGATTGTGGAGCTAAAAGCTTCACTGATGCAAACAGGAGAGGAGGTTGCTGAAGGTTGCTGAGTTGTAGAGAAGTTGGGGTCGGTCTGATCAGCCGACGTCGGCAAGATAGCATAGAAAAGCAACCGACGTCGGTCATATATCGGCCGACGTCGGTCACCTCCAGGCAGACAGGGACCGACGTCGGTCGCCTGTGTGGTTCGATTGCGAGCTAATTACGGGCAGTTAGCTAACGAACCAAGTGTTTGCATGAAGAGATCTAATTATAGACTGAGAGCTATGGATCTAATTATTGTAATTAGATGTCTAATTATTGTTTGGATGAGACCTATATAATAGACTCATGGTTGTATTGGAAAAGTTGGCTAGTTTGAGTTGAGCAAAGTTTGCTCCTTCTGTGTGTGAGGTGAGCAAGGGTGTTCCTCCTAGTTCCACAGCAGTACCAGGCGTGTTGGTGCTGGTTTGGAGAGTCAGCTGGATTCTTCAGGAGTGTAGGATCTTGGTCACAGTTGCATGGCCTATATAGGAGATCTACATGGTAAGTAAGATCGTTGATCTGCAGGTGTATGTGTGTGCAAGGTCGAGGTTCACAGGTGAGCAGAACCGTTGTTTGATTTGCAAGTGTGCAAGATCATATAGACAGCAACACAACAGGGAGCAGTATCAGGCAGGATCTACTTGGAGTACAGGTGTGTACTCAGATAGAGCAAAGAGGAAGGCAAGGGAGTTCCTTCCATAAGTATGGTCTGTTGAATTGCAGGTTGTTGCAGATTCATGGGAGATCTACTTGAAGTACCTTGAGTACTTGTGGAGCACGTGGAGTGCTTGTGGAGTGCGTGGAGCACTTGTGGTGTGCGTGGAGCATGGGAGGTGAACACCAACTCTGTATTTGAGTTGGGTGTTGGGACCTGTGAGAGGGAGAGCTTTGGGGAGAAGAATTACTGTTCACTTGAGGTGTGGGAAACCTCTGTAAGGTGGTGGAGAAGATGTGGGATATTCTCTATTATATTCTTTTCTGTATAAAGTGTTAATACAAGTTGTGTATTGTCTCTCATATGCTGTGTTATTCTGAATTCTAGTTACTTGGTGAATCTGGTTATTTCCGCATATTATAGTTGCTTGGTATTTGGTAATCAATTGTATGCTTCCGGTGTTTCGCAAGATCTCAAAAGTTTGAATTAGATTTAACGATACATGGGCAAAGGTGATATCAGTGGGTTTGGCATATCTGATGGTGTGCATTTGATCATGTAGTAGAGATCTAACAGTGCAAGTGAGGGTGAACGAGTCAAAGGATCCTGAGCTCAAATGCAAAGTTCCCAAATGGTGAAACATCATTCAATCAAGCTAAGATCAATGACACATATTGAGGCATGTAGATAAGATCCAATGGAATACATTGAGTCAAAAAGTCAAAGGATCTTGAGAAAACATGTAATGCTACCAAATGTCATAATCTTGGATGCTTGGGTCACATATCAATGACTGACATTGAAATTTGAATTGAAGAGACTCCAAAGGAGATCAACCAAGTAATTTTGGCTAGATTTCAAATGGACAAGATGAGGCTATGTGTCCAAATGATGACAAATATATTTCAAAATGGAATGAATGACATGGAAAAGGAATTACACATAGGCAACCATGTAGGATCAAAGGATTCTATAGCGAGACAAGCCCTTTAAACTCACATGCCACCATGAAATCTCAGTCGAGATCTGAGATAAATAATGACTACTAGATGTAAAGAGTCAAGGTCCAAGAGATAAATGAATGATTATAGAGGGTAAATATAGGTGTCTAGATGATAGGTAGTAATTAAGAGAACATGTTATGATTATTATATCATGTTTCAACCTCCCTTAGATAGTACATATGTGTCAACTCTCTCAATTTAGTTTCAAATGCTCAAAAGATGATCCATGATGAAAGGAAATTTCTTGTGCATAGCAAAAGGAGTTATATGCCACATTTCAATAGTTTTATGTTTTGAAAGCCTTTTATCCCATTAAACCTTGCATGGTATATTTATGAATCCATATTCATGCATGTGTAACTCCTCTTATCAATTGGACATGTGTTCTAGTGACCTTTGAGCTTGATTCTTTTCTCTTCTCTTTGAAATTCTATAAGTAGATGCCATTTTGGCCTTTGTAATCTAATACCACACCATGTATGGTAAATCCTTGCTAGTTTTGACATTGTAATTTACCTTAGAATAATAAACATAATCTAGTTCAAGTTCATATCTCATCTTGTCAAAGTTTGAAGAGATGTATAGCGAATATTTAATTGATATCTATCTATCCTTTCTTTCTTTCAATCATTCCATGTTTGATACAAGTGATTTCAACCTAGCAGGTCATATGAAGTGTAGTTAACTATATGAATCTATTTTAAGTGTAAAATGAGCCTTAGTATCTGCAACTGATCTATGGTTTTACTTACCTTGGATAGTCTTCATGCATCTAACCTTCATATTAAAACACTAATGCTAGTGCATTATAGGACTCTTAGGCTAGTATTGTAGGCATTGTCTCTTTGTGAAATAAGTACATCTTGGTGCATCACCCATTTATATTAGGTTCATTTCATGTAAATTCTATCCCTTTTCCCCCAAAATCAAATAGTTAGCATAGGTGAAATTACTTCAAGATATATTCAAGGAGCTAGCCCTTAAATCTAGAGGCTCACTTCCACCATAGATATACCCACATACCTAGAAGTGTTCCCATGTTTTCTAAATTTATAAGAGGCTTGAACACCCTCTTCTAAAGTGAAATATTTGGTGACAATAGTTCTAGTACACCTGGTGGGACTCATTGTCTTCATGATATTTTTTCAAGGTGAATGCTAATCTTGACAACATCAACTACAAATTGGTGTGCTACTCAACATTTGGCAACTCCATCAAGGTAAAATCTAATTCAAAACCATTGTCCTATTATAAAATAGCTCTCATAATTCATGGTTATCACTAGGTCAACCTCTAGTAGTTCTCAACCCTATTAATCCACCTATTTAACCTAAAATTCTCCTTAAATTTCAATATCCTCAACGTAATCTGCCTTTTGGAGAACTAGTAGATTTTTATAGAGAGGAAGATGTTGAAAAAATTAAAGATTTTGAAGAAGATATGTCTAGATCTCATACCTTCCCTACCTTTAATACTAAAAATCCAATTCATCTTCAAGTATATGATGCCATTCCTCCTAATGACATAAAAGGTGTACCCATATTCAATGGTGAAAGTCATGTTACACCTATTGAACACATTAGGGATGTATCCAAATTTTATAGCTTCCATTACATCATTTAAGAGAACATTGCCATTAGAATCCTTCTAGTGTCCCTTAGAGGAAAGGCTCTTGATTGGTACAAGACTCTAGAAGGTGGATACATCACCTCATGGGATGATTTTGGAGTGTTGATGACCTCAAGATTTGGAAATGAAAGTGACCATGCCTCTCTCATACATAAAATCAATGTGATCAAGAGAGGATCTAAAGAAATAATGTATGAATTCAATGAGATGTTCTAAAAAACTTGGTTTAGATTTCTTCCTCCTATGAGGCCACCTCCTAGTTTTGTGTTCCCTACCTACTTGAGAGCCATTATAACAGAAATTGCTATCATGCTTCAATCCATGGGTGATTCCACTCTTCCTGAAGCATATGAAATTTATATCAAAGATAAAAATGGTCTCATCTAAGATGGAAGGTTACCTTCTAAGGTGTATATGCCTCTATTGTCTTATACTTCTACTAATACTCCATATGTGGCCCAAATTCACAATGCTAACACCAAGCCTAAGGCTTCTCCTAAGAAGGTTGATAATGCCATGGACAAATATGCATAGGAAATATTCAGCTAGGTGCCCATAAAAATTCATATCCTTATTAAAAAAAATTTGGTAAACAATATGGAAGAGGAAGAGGTCAATGGTAGCCTAATCCCAACAAGCTTGCCAATGCATACAATCCTAACTCTACCACCAATGCAATAGAAATGGTACTGTTGCATAACAATTTTGTACAAGGAGAAGATTGGAAACATGGCCAATTCATGGATGCTAATGAAGGTGGAGAGAAATCTCTTATTTCCCAAGGAGAAGTTACTCAGTTCTATTCAGCTGAGGATGAGGTCATGATGCAGACAAGTGAAGGTGGACAGCCTCAAGGAAATATATTCACCAACTTCCTAGTTGAGGAAACCTTCATGATTAATCGAGAAATATATATTATAGACAAAACTATATCTAAAATAAAGGCTTTAGGTGGTGATAGTAATGTGACTAAGATCTCATTAAAACTTCATACAAAGTAACAAGGTATGGCTGCAGGTGTGGCAACCTCAAATAACTCTACACATCTTCCAATTTTAGAGCATTGAAAGGACTATTCAAGGCACTCAAACTCCTTAGGTTCCAAGAATTTCCTTGCCTCCAAGAATCTAAAATATAGTAGGTATGGCTTTTTTAAACATTGTAGATTCAATAAAGAGTACTAAAACATCCATTTCCCTTTGAGATGTCCTTCATATGCCTTGTCAAAAGGAGTTCCTACAAAAATTGTTATCTACTATCCCTACTAGTGTCCCTCCTTCAAATCAAAGTCATGGTCATGTTAATTTTACAGATTATCCTAAAACTATTATTTAACCATCTACTAGGGCTGAGAAAACTCCACCATTTTATCTCACTTTCATAGTGGGTGACAAACTAGTCCATAACTACATAGTTGATAGTAAAGCTTCTACTTCAGCCATGCCCAAAGTGGTAGCTAATAAATTGGACCTAAAGTATGAAAATCATAAAAAAGGATTTCTAAAACTAGATGGTGCACCTGATAAGATGATAAGACTGCAATTTTTTTTGAAGGTTTTCTTGCATGATTGTCCTAGTTTTCCTATCCTTCAAGATATAGTTACTGTTGACCTCCCAACTCACTTTGCAATCTGCATATCAAGGGAATTTATAGCCAAGATAGGTATCTATCTCTTAGCTGATTGGTATTTCTTGGCCTTTAAAATAATATATGGAAATAAAGTGACCATAAGGACTCAACCTCTTGCAAGGTTTCATATTGAGCCCTACGTTAAGACACGTTTTAATTTGAATTGTGTTGTTCATGAAGAGAAGGACTCTATTATAGATGATGGTAATTATTCAAAGATTGAAGGCATTTATTATTTATTCTTGATGAATATTGTGAAAATAATTATGATCATGATCCTTTTGCATTTATGAAGGAAATTGAACTAGGAGTATATTGTATACATGAAGAAGGAATACCAACACAACTACTTGCCAAAGAAGAAGGTGAAGATGATGAGATGTAGAAGATGTTTTTTGACAGTTCAAGAAGTAGAATTAGTGTATGATATGCTGTTATTTTGGTCTCCCCATATAAAAAATAATAATATGATTCATATATATTCCATTTTAGTTGTACTTTTAATGTGTCTACGTATGAAGTTTTCAGTCATGGCCTTAAATGGGCAAGGATAAAGGGAATAAAGAACTTGAAAGTATATGGCATTAGTGAATTGGTTGTTCACTAGGTTAATAATGTGGTTGATAAAAAAAAACATTTGATTAATTCATACAATCATAGGGTATGGGATTTAATTTAAGACTTCAATGCATTCAACATACAATTAATCCAAAGGGAGCAGAATAATCATGCTGATAGACTAGCTGTCATAGGTGCTCAATTTGATACTCAAAATACCATAAAAGAAGAGGGGAAACAATCTCACATTAAGATAATTATCATACATTATATACCTAATAATGAAGTGTTTTTTTAAGTGTTTGATAGTGACAAACACATTGCATGCTTCTTACAAAATGAGGTTGAGTTTTCTGTAAGGAATCAAAGAGAGACTCCAAAAATAGTTTGGTGATCAGATTATGCAGCTAAAGATAAATAATATACCTAAGGTTTTGGTAACCTTAGAAATTATCTTCAATGATAATGATTAGAAGAAGAAGGAAAAAGTGAGTATGTCTATAAAACAAGAGAACTATGAAAGAATTCTGATCTTCAAAGATAGACTCCTCAAACTAGGCAAGGTATGTTCTACATTAGGAAACAAAAATTTATTGAGTTATGTAAAAAGTTTCAAGATATATTTTCTTGAGAATATAATGAACTCAAAGGATTTGATCCTAGTATAACACAACATACCATTGAATTGGAACCTAGAGTTAAATCAGTTAAACAGAAATAAAGACCCATCAATCCCAAGGTTGAGCAACTCATGACGTTAGAGCTCACTAAACTCCTCGAATTTGAAATAATATTTTATATCAAGCATTCAACATGGGTAGCTAACCTTGTGCCTATTAGAAATAATAATGGGGAGATAAGAATTTGTATGGAATTTATATATCTTAATAGGGTGTCACTCAAAGATCACTGCCCTCTACCTTCAATGAAATAGATTTTGTAAGTTGTTTTAGGATCTCAACATTTTTCTCTCTTAGATGGATATTCAGGTTATAATCAGATTATTTTGAATGAATATGATCAATTTAAGACAACATTCACTACTAAATGGGGGACTTTTTCTTATGTAAAGATCCCATTTGGTTTGTCAAATGTTGGTGTTACCTTTCAAAGATCAATGGACATGGTCTTCAAAGGTTTGATCAATGAGGTGTTATTGGTTTGTCTAGATGATATAACAATGTTTTCTAGAGATGATAATGAGAATATGAAACAATTGAGACAAGTGTTTTAAATATTTAGGCAGTATGGAGTATCTCTTAATCCAAAAAAATGCATATTTATTGTCCATAAAGGTAAGCTCTTAGGACACATTGTTTCCAAAAATGGTTTAGCTATTGATATTGAAAGGATAGAGGCTATTTTAGGCCTATCATTTCCATTACATAAGAAAATTCTCCAAAGTTTCTTAGTTAAGATATATTTTTTAAGGAGATTCATACTTAGTTTTGCATCTTTGGTGAAATCTATCACAACTATGCTAAAAAAAAGTCAGGTTTTTTCCTAGACTAAGGAAGGTAAGAACAATTTTGAAGCCATTAAGAAAGCAATTACACAAGATCCTACTCTTGTGAATAGTGATTTTGGTGAAGACTTCATGTTTTATTCATTTTCTAACCCTGATACTATTTCAGCTATGCTAATATAAAGGAATGATGAGGGTGTATAACAACCAATCACATTATTTAGTCAAGGTTTGGAAGATTATGAAATCAAGTATACCTTTATTGAGAAACAAGTCCTTGATATTGTAAGAGGACTAAAGAAGTTTAGGAATATGGTTTCAAATAATAAAATTCATGTTATGGTTTCTCATCCTAGTACCAAGGAGTTTCTTTTGAGCAAAGACATTAGTGAGAAGAGGGCATAGTGGCTCATTAAGGTAATGGAATATGATGTTGATATCAAAGTAAAAAAAGTTGATAAGAGGTAAGGGCCTTTGTGAACATCTAGCTTCATATCTTAATGAGTCAAAATAATAGGTTTTAATCAATCATGGTTGGCCCCAATGAATTGATTCCTTATATGTACAGAGTTTGACACAAGATGTGATCAGATTTCTTCAAAGTGGTGGGTATCCTAATGATATGAGTAGATATCAAAGGAGATATTTTAGATTGCATGATATTCTCTTTGGCCTTATATATGGTGTGATTTTTTGAAGAGATACTAATAGTGTATTACTGAGGTGCATTGACAATGACCAATTTAGAGTGTTACTTGAGAAGTTTCATGATGGAACAATAGGAGGTTATTTCTCTCCAAGAACCACAACTGCCAAGATCATGAGGGTAGGATATTATCAGCGTAACCTCTTCAAGGAATACCATGCTTGGGTGAGAAGGTGTGTATAATGTGCTTTATTTGTGGAAAAATAGAATCTTGCAGCTCTTTTTTTGAGGCTTATCCAAGTGGATCAACCTTTCATGCACTTGGGTCTTGATTTCATTGGCATGATATACCCCCCATCAAGTGTTGGTCATAAATGGATACTCATAGCAATTGATTATTTTACAAGGTGGGTTGAGGTAGTAGTATTGAAGGAAGCTAATGAGAATGCTATCTTGGAGTTATATGAGGGCATCATAACAAGGTTTAACACTCCTACTATTATTTTAGACAATGATCTTACTTTTATGGGTGCTAAGATAACTGAGTGGGCAAATAGTAAGGACATATTATTGGGTAATTCATCTAATTATTACCCTCAAGGTAATGGGTTGGATGAATATACTAATAAGAATCTAATTAGAATCATCAAGAGAACCTTGGAACATAACTAGAGAGCTTGGCATACCAAATTGAAGACAACCTTATGGGTTGATAGGAGAACTCCCAAGAGGTCAGTAGGGAATTATCCTTTTGTGTTTATTTATGGAAGAGAGGCTAGGTTTTCTATCTCTCAAGAGCTACCTACCTTAGAATTGGCACATCAATTAGAGTTACTTGAAGACACTCTAATAGAGGTGAGATTGATAGAATTAATGGAGCTAAAAGAGACTAGAGATAAAACTCATCAAGCTATGGAGCATCACCAAGTATTAATGAAGACCACTTTTGACAAGAAGTCAACTCCAAGATCATTTCAATAAGGAGACATAGTATTGAAGTGGGATGAAGATAGATCAACATCAGGGAGGCATATAAAATTTGACACCCTATGGAGTGGACTATATGTCATCATCAAGTGAAAACAAATAAATTATTTCAATTTAGCAAGGATGAATGGAGAAAAATTGGCTATCCCTATGAATGTGATACATTTGAAACCTTACTATTGAGGAGTAGAGGTTAGTTTTATAAATAGTAGACTATATATGTGATTTTTTAAGTTGTTGTGTGTGTTGTGTTCCCTAAGTGTTCTAGTTGGACACATGTGTGTTTCTTTTGAGTTTGTCTCATTTTATGTGCATTTGTCTTGTGTTTTATGTGTTGTCAAAGACAATTTATGTGTCAAACCTATGTATAATTGAATCTATATCCCAATGGATAGGATTAGGCAACTGGTCTTGGCATAACAAGCATACCACCCTTGGTAAATCACCAAGAATGTTGACCATTTTGACCACAATTCAAAATGGGTCAATCTTCTATAGTCAAGACTTATAGGGGCTTATTATAATGCCATAGGGTGTGTTATAGTCCATTGGATGCCATTTCATATGCCATTTTAGCTTTGGTCATAGTCTAGTTTAGACTTATATCATTTGGAGTCATCTAGGAGGTCAGAACATCATGGCATATCACACATGAATGAATATATCAATTTGATTATGCATTTTACAAGTGTGCTTAGAAAACATTTTAGGCCAAAAGGACTACATGGACATGATGATTTTGGTGCCAAGGTCATCCTCTAAAAATTTCACATCTTGGTGAGCTTGCTATCTCAAAATATAAGCATTCGATGTTGGACTAATAGAGATAGACGTGCACATGGATGTCAAGTTTAGGCCTCATGAAATGACCATTTGGTTTCAAATGCTCTAGAGGTTTAATGTAGGGTCAAAAAGTGGCAAGATCTCAGGTGTTCATATTAGATCTAATGGTGCATGAGCAAAGGTGATATCATTGGGTCTAATAGATCTGATGACATGCATTTGATCATGTAGTGGAGATCCAATGGTGTGAGTGAGGGTAAAAGAGTTAAAGAATCATAATATTGAACACAAAGTTTTCAATCAGTGAAACATTGTTCAATCAAGCTAAGATCAACAACATGCATTGAGTCATGCAGATAAGATCCAATAGTGTGTGTTGAGTCAAAGAGTTAAAGGATCTTGAGAAAACATGTAATGCTACCAAATGTCATAATTTTAGATGCCTAGGTCATAGATCAATGATTGATGTCAAAAGTATAATCAAAGAGACTCTAGAGGAGATCAACAAAGAAATTTTGATTGGATTTTAGATGGCCAAAATGAGGCTATGTGTACAAATGATGACATGCATATTTTATATGGAATGAGCAATGTGGAAAGGGAATGACACATAGGAAACCATGTAGGATCAAAGTATTCTATAGTGAGGCAAGCCCTTTAGACGCACATGCCACCATGAAAGTTTAATTGAGATTTGAGATAAAAAGTAACTGCTAGATATAAAGAGTCAAGGTCTAAGAGACAAATAAATAATTGTAGAGGGTAAATACAAGTGTCTAGATGATATTTATCAATTAGGAGAACATATTATGACTATCATAGCTTGTTTAAACCTCCCTCAAATAGTACATATATGTCAACTCTCTCCAATTCAGTTTCAAATGCTTGAGAGATGATCCATGATGAAAGATAATTTCTTGTGCATAACAAAGGGAGTTCTATGATACATTTCAAGAGTTTTGTATTTGGAAATATATTTGTACCATTAGAAATTGCATGGTCTATTTATGAATTCATCCACCTATCAAGTAGACATGTGTTCTAGTGACCTTTGAGCTTCATTCTTTTCTCATCTCTTTGAAATTCTATAAGTAGCTACCATTTTAGCCTTTGTAATTTAATACCACACCATGTATGGTGAATCCCTCCTGGTTTTGACATTATACTTTACCTAAAAATAACAAATTCAATTTAATTCAATTTCATATCTCATCTTGTCAAAGTGTCTGAAGAGATGTATAGTGAATAGTTAAGTGATATCTATCTATCCTTGTTTTCTATCAATCTTCCCATGTTTGATGCAAGTGATTTCAACCTAGAAAGTCATATGAAGTGTATTTAATTATATGAATATATTTTAAGTGTACAATGAGCTTATGTATCTACAATTGATCTATGGTTTCACTTACCTTGGATAGTTTTCATGCATCTCACCTTCATATTGAAACACTAATGCTAGTGTATTCTAAGATTCTTAGGCTAGTGTTGTAGGCATTATCTCTTTGTGAAATAAGTACAATGGTCATGTGGAAGACATCTTGGTGCATCACCCCTTTATATTAGGTTCATTTCATACAAATTATATCCCTTTCCCAAAAAAAAAAATAGTTAGCATAGGTGAAAGTAGTTCAAGATATATTCATGGAGCTAGCCCTTAAATCTAGAGGCTCACTTCCACCATAAGTACATCTACATACTTGGAAGTGTTCCCATGTTACCCAAATATGGAATAGGATTGAACATCCTCTTTTAAGGTGTAAGATTTGGTGATAATAGTCAGTACATTGAAATCATCAGTGCTGCACACAATGATGCATTTGTTAATCTAAAATTACTTGGAATTTATTCACTCTAAAATAGAACTTATAAGAATTGAGAAGATGTTACATATTTATATGTGGGCAAATGTGTTTAAGAGAGTAAAAATTACAAATTGTCAATTTGTGCAGTACAGCTGAAAGGTATGGTGTGTTTCAGAGACTAGTACTATTTAGTATTTTTGTAGTATAATTTGGTATATAGTTTTTAGTGGATTGTGGTAAGGTTTTTTTTTCCTATTTTCATATAGATGCACACGGTCTTCCCTTTTCTACAGTCAAATGTTTTTGAATGGAGATTCTAAAATAAAAAAAATGGAGGTGATGACATAACATTTATTTTCATTTTTATGTTAAAAAATAATAATATGAATTTAACAATTATATAGAAAAGTGGGATATCATACAAATACCTAATTATTCATATATTTATAAAACTTATTATATATATATATATATATATATATATATATATATATATATATATGAATTCATTTCATTGTATTTTAATAATTATATAAAAACATGGGATATTATACAAACACTTAATTATTTATATTTAAAATAAACAATGACTTAAACATTACTTGAGATTGTAACCTTGGTTTCATGTTCCAAGATTAAAACTTAGGTAAAATGATCCACAATTTTAACTTAATGATCCCACCTATCTATTCCAACTATTTGATAATGAAGGAGAGTTGGAGTCGACACAGGAGAGAAGAGAGTACGAAGCACTTATGGTCTATGAGTGTAATTTATGTTCCTATAACAAGAATGATTTGAACACCTTTTTTAGAATGCAAGCATCATAGACTGCCTTATTTTACTCAATGAGATCATTAGATCCATTAGAGAGAAACAAATTAGAGTAAAACTTGTTGAAAGCTTCTTTTATACTGCAAGGGTCCTGCACAGTCTAGAATTGAACCTCAATGCTATTAATTTTGATTATTTGGTGCTTAAATTTCAATAATCAAAATAAAAACTTAGAGCCTCTATCACCAAGTTTAACCCAGGTTAGTCTTGAGTGAATCTGTGCCTCCCTGGCTAGGTAATTCTACGATTGTCTAACTTTATGTTTTGAGAGATTAAGTTCATCAAGTATTTTATCATTAGTTGGGTCATGTTGGAGAGAGAATTAGTCATGCATTAATTTTTATTGACTGACCCTAGTAGTATTTTTGTACATTTTAGCCTTTATCTACCCATAGGTTCTAGCAAAGTTTTTGGAGACTTTCATGCAAGAATTCCATTGATCAAATCTAGAGCTAGAGCTATAGGTGAATTTCTCAATATTTAAATACTGAAGGCCATCCATACACTCTTGGTCAAAAAGATGAGATACATGGAAATTATAAAGTCCTTTGAAATATAAGGTAGCTTTGTTCTCCTCAAGGTTTAAAGAAAAGTCCATTTCAATGGGGTGATGGTGAGAAATTGTGTAAGGCAGAACAATCACCACATTACCATCCCTATTAGGGGTCACAAAAAATGAATCCCCATTTAAATAGAACCTATCAAGTCTGGAGTAATATATTTTATTATTTATTTGATTTTTGCACTAGGTAAACCATATTATTTTACTTTGACTTTTATCTTTTTGAAGCAGATCAAATATTATGTGCATTCTCTTGAGTTTAGACCAAAAAGAAGAGTTCATTTCCTTTCTAGACTTGATGATCACCTCCAATTTATTCCTCTTTTACTTCCACCATGTTAAAGTCTCATCCAAATATCTAGGGGACACTTTTCAAGTTAGTATCAAGTCAATTCTATAAATCAAATCTTTCTCTATAGTCATTTGGAGCATAAATATTACATAGTTCAAAACATTGGTTTTGGCTTTCAAGCAAGACCCATATAACTCTATTACAGGGGAACATACCATGGTAAATAATACATTCTTTTAGATCCAGGTTGACCAAGATAGAAGCCCTTCTTTTACCTCTTTGATGATTAGTAGAGATTTGAGGTGTATTTGGCCAAATGAAATTAAGGACTAAAGATAGATGAGAACCCATAGCCTTAACTTCTTGAAGACATAAAAAATACAACTTATATCTTGAGTGCCTAAATTGTCTCACAATGGGTTTTCTATTAAGGGATTATAGACCCCTAACATTCCAACTTATAATCCACATAAATTAGGGGAGCAGGGGGGTCAACTGGATTGACCATAGGGCTTACCCCCACTACTGTATAATTTTTTGAAGCAGTCTAAAACTTTATTTTTCTTAGCCTTCTTCTTGAAAGCAAGGTCATGGCCATCAAGAGGGGTGTCTTTAGATTTTTTATTTTCTTTAACCATAGAGTGATCCATCATGGTGGATTTTGAATCTAATTTTAGTCTTTTTCCACCCCCTTTAGACATCTAGTTTTTAGCTACATTTGGGTCCTTGAGTGATCCAAAACTCATAAGATTTGGTTGAAATATAATTCAAGAAATAAGAATAACATAATTACAATAATGCTATCTATGAGAAGATATGTTTTATTGATCAAATTTGCAGACCCAAACATATGCCTATCTTTGAGAAGAGATGTCTGAATTCCATTTCAGGTTGCATCTTCATTTATACACATTTTGAAGGTAGGATGAGGATGTGGAAGGTCACCAATCTCAAGGGAGATTAAGTGGTTTGACTTCCACGATTACAACAATACAAAATTTGAAGAATTACTATTTTTAAAAACTTACTATTTTTAGATTGCATTACTAAATTAAAATTTGGGGCACTTCCATTTAGTTTTTGGGGGTCAAAATATATCGATCAAAGCTCAGTGCCATTTCATGATTTTTCCTCATTCTTAGCTTTTCAACGGTTCAAACGGGGAGTCAAACAGAGCTATAATGCAAAAGTTATGGCTCCCAAAAGTTCTGTCACCAATTGGGGTAGAACCGTCACCTGAATTATCACCTGAAATATTGATCGGATCATTGAGGGACATGGGAGCACTCACTGATATATCCACTCAGATCCAAATTTATTTGGTCCTTCTTTCTATGGAGAAATGACCATGAAAGAAGAATCACTTTTATTTTTTTTGAGATTGGTTGACAGGGTTAGAATTACAACCAACAAGAGTTTCAACTAATAAAACTACAAATTTATTAGAGGAAGAACCAGACAAAAATCTTTTTTCAATAAAATCATCATCCAAGTTATTTGATAGACAATTAATCACATCTGGTACATAATTTAACCTATCAACATAAGGTGGTAGAAAGTTAGGCAACTGAGGAACAAGTCGAGGATCAGTTTTTCCCAGTTCATTTGCAACCTCTAAAGCAATTTCCCCCAAAACCTCCTTATGGGGGCACTATTTTTTAGCGGTTCACTATTGTACATAGGCTTTTCAAAGACCTGTAAATCATCCAACACATAATCAATTTTTTTAGCATCTTGTTCTTTTTGTTTGCTATGAAGATTTTCTTTATTAACCAACATTGGGTAGTTTTTCTTGAAGTGCCCATCTTTTTTACAAAAGAAACAGGCATTCAAGCCACCTAACCCTATGAGAGCACATATATAATAAATCCCTTTAATTTTGAAGTTAAGGGATGTTGGAAAAAAGTACAGGGGTTCTAAGGAGATCAAAACCCTAGCATTTATATGGGCTAACAATATCTTAGTATCCTCAATTCTCAAAATTTTTTAGAGGGGTTTTAAATCAGTAGAAAGTTTCACAGTTGGATAGGCATGCTTTCAATGTCTACCCATCTATGTGTAGTTTTAAAAACAAGGTCATTACAATCCATATCTAGGCTCCAAGGGATTGCCTTAAAAATAGATTGACCAACATTGACCAAAATTTTTAGACAAAATAATAAAAACCTATTTTTGTATCATTCGATAGAAGCTAATGTACAAACCCAATTTCATACCCCAAACAGAGTTGAGCCAGTTATCAAAGAAGTTTCTAGAGGGGAGAGAATTCTTTTTAAAACAAATAAAAAATTCTAATATTTTTTACCTTGATTTCTTCCTACTGAAGATCATTTTCCATGGAAACATTCGACACAATAGTCAGGGACTTAACAGGGCTAGGGCGTTTACTGATTTGGCCTTCAACGCACTCCTGCTCTCTATGCTCCCCTTCACACACACAACTTGCCACAAATTTTGCTCTTTCTGAATGCTTTGCCTCTTCTTCCTATTGTAGGACTTCATTGAATAATTTTTTTGGTAGATCAGACGCTCTTTCTTCAACCTGAGATGGGAAATATAGACTATCCTTATGATTGCACATCTTATCAATCCATGGAGAACCAACTGGGTTATTAAATCCACCATTTGCACCCTTCTATGCATGTTCGAGGTTATCAATTTTGATGGTTTTCATATACAACTGCAATTAATTTATACCCCTTCAAAATTTACAAAAACTACGGGATGAGGATTCGGGCAGGGGATGTGTGTGCTGGTATGGACATCACACCAAAAGACACCCACTAAATTTAAATGAAAAACAAGACCCAAAATAAAATAACATAAAACCAATAAATAAAATTAAAACATGCTAAAATGATGGTTTAATTAATTTACCACCATGAGCACCAAGAAGAAAAAAATATGAGGCATAAAAGAAGCAAAGGTAACCAAAGCAATTAGCTAAGAGAAAGCTTGGAGTATCATTAATGGAGGATGACTCTTCATCTCCCCATTGCAGAGCTCCAAACTTGTCGTTCTGAAGAGACTCTTCCAAGTTCTACAATTAATTTTTTGCCAATTTCATATTTCTTTATATAATTTTATATGTAACTTATCTACATTTACAACTCTCTCTCTCTCTCTCTATATATATATAGTTCGTTATTTCTTTGTAAATAATATTAACTTATTTAAATTTTAATGTTAAGTTGAGGCTTTCATGAACAATTTTAATTAGATATTATTTTTTGGAAGATTTTTTACCAATGTATACCTGAATTACCTTTATAAATAATTATTTGGGTAAATAATTAAAATATAAATTTCTCTCCCCCCAAAAAAAAATTACATCTAATTTAAATTTATTTACATTCATATATATTTTTTGAAAAAGAATAAATATTTTAATTTGCGCGCGCACACACACACATATAAATATAACTATAAATATAAACTTAAATTTAAATATAATTGCAATTATCTGTATCTAATTTCAAAACAATAATTACAGAGTAAAAATTAAATACAAATATTAAACCCAATAATAACAAAACTATTAAAAAAAATGCTATGTTGATGCAAATTTTTTTTTCTATTTATCATAAAGTGTACATACCATGTCAATTCCATCGACTCACATAATCTCATGCTTAAACATAAAATCCCATTCCATACATTATTCTACAAATCTTGAACTGTGGCAGACTATTAAAATGATGAATGTATAGTGTATAGTGGGAAGCATATTTTTGTCAGATGTTCGAAGTCTTGGGCTCTATTGCCTCTGCATTGCATGAAACCGAAGTTTTATCATAGTGAATAAAACATCTAAGCCTCTCCAGAAGTACACGACCTCACCCAATGGTAGAAAGATACAAACAAATTAACAGGTTATTTAAAAGATATGTTTCACCAACAGGTCTCCAAACTATTGTATTCACCTCTCCGCACAGCTCAAAGTTTGAACCTTCCCACAATCCACAGTTCATCTGGTGATGATTGCCTGTTTTTTTAGGTCAACACTAGATGCCATGTTTATTCCAATCACAAAATAATATGCTACCTTTCACAACAATATAACCTTCACTACATAACCAAGTATTGTTATGGAGGAAGACTTAGAATCGGTGTGAGTGGTGTCAACGCTTGACCTTATATCCTCCTTATCATTTTTAACTTGATCGCTCAACACTATAACAATTTTCAGTACTCATTTTTTCACCATGGAATTCCTCTACAAAGGATGGAACAAACATTAGAATGAACTTACTGTTAAAAATTATTATAATAGTATTATATTTGAACATGTGAAATTACTTTTCTTACTTGAAGCAGCACATCATCGCCACGTTTTTCTGTTTTTTACCTCACAAACCCAATTCCATTTCCTTGTCATCATCCTCATTAGAAATATTTTTATTCAGAGAAATAATACTAATTAAATTTCCAGGCATATTAACTATTCAACATAATACATCTCACCTGTGTTTGCATTTCTTTGCATTACTCGCTTGCTCCACCTTTATCCTTCCTTGTTTCATTTCCCAAAAAAATCTTCCTTCACCTAATTTTGACATGCCTTCTTCATTAAATGTTTTCAATAAATTTGTTTATATTCACTTTTTTCATTGATTGGCTTGTGCCATTGAGATTACAAACTTGAAAGATATTCTTTTTAGCCATCCAATATTTTTACAACCTATTCCTCTTATTGAAGCTCTGATTTTTCATCACTTGTTCTATTGTCCTACATTCAGTTTGTCTTAGTGTATATTCCCTTCCCCTTGGCTTCCTTTTTATACTTCCTACATGACCTAGAGGCCTCCTTGGAATAGGTTGCCTAACTTGAATATTATCCTAGTGAGTGTTGAGTCTCTCAGTGACCAAAATAGATAGACACTCTAATTAGGATATGTGGTGGATAGACACTCTAATCAGGATATGTGGTGCATGGCTGAAGCAAATAATAGTGTAAATCATGCTTATTAATACATTTATCAAGAAAATTGTATTCATCTGCAAACTAAAATTAAATAAAAAATCACGGGGTTAAAAGTGTACAACAATATGATTAAATAAAAAATAATAATCAATCATCCTCATAAATAAAAAAAGTGCACTTACAAGTTTATGTTCCTCCTCCTCAAGAGTAGATTGTAAGAAGTATGGCAGCCAATCACTATGATCTTTACCATCACCATCCTCTTCAATGTTTTATGTCTCCACCTATGCCAACCAAATTTGGTGTGTGTATGTTATGATTTAACAAATTATAAGGCCAAGTATAGTAAAAGTACATATTTATCATGTTAAGCCTATGAACAATAATCAATCGTAAAGAATAACCTTTACAAGGTGCAATTATACATTACATATAGAGTCTACACGACTCTTCGACTTCTTGTCTTTTTATTTATTCTTCCATTTAGTCATAATAATTGTTCATAATTCAATTTGTCTTATCCACTTACATGAATGACTAAAACATATACATTTGTTGTATTTACAACCATACAAAATGCTTGAAAACTAACATTTACAATCTTCTACTACCACTTTCCCAAATTTAAATAGTCATCCCATCCCAATAAAAAAATCATTTTATAAGTGCGTTAGCCTTCATCCTACTTGACCAATGCGTGATCTTGAAATTTCTCTTTTCTTGCCCGATTTGAAAACTTTTTTTGTAGTTTCACAAGAAGTGTCATTCAATAGTTTTCACTTCCTACACACTACCTAGTCACCATTTCAAGTTTTCAACTAAGTAGCATACCAAAATATATCAATTTATGGATTTTAAATAGGTTGGAATAACAAGAAGGCCATCCTTTATATATTTTCAACCTTTATGGCATTACTCAGAAATACTTCCCTAAGATTTGCTTTTCCAAAAACTAGTTTTAACCTATATTTTAACAAAATTGTGAAATACTTATATACCTTATTGTGGAGGTGGCAATGGTAGTAGTGTAGGCACTAAATGGATGAATGCACACAATATTTTATGGTGATGACACACCTGGATTTAACTAGATCTATTAAATTATATGCCCAGGTGAGGATTATGGAATTTGTTAGGCTGCGGATGCTTGTTGGATTTTTTTGAGCTTGGTGGGCTATAGAAAATTATTGACCAGAGATATGATATTTTTGAGGTATAATTTTAAGATATTTAAGTCTCATAGAGCCTCCCTTATCATGGTGAATAATGCAACATACATAGTTATTTAAAAATATGTAGGATTACTCCCATGCAATATTTTCCCATAGATGCAATAAATAGCCTTTATATCACAATTTCAATACATGTCAGCTTGGATCTAGTCAAAATATTCTATCAATCTATTAGTAGAACAAGATAAAATAGAGTCTTCAACTAATTTGCTTCATCAAACAAAAACTCATACAAAGCATATACTAAGACACCAGGAAGAGCAAACAAATAAAAACCATATACTCAGAAAATAGACAAATGAGACAGAAAGATTAAAAGCAAAATTTGATTTTAATAGGTTCTTTTAAATAATAGAGCTTCAATGTTCCTAGATTCTTAGAGAGCTTTGCTACTCAGAATAATAACTAACATTACAATAGATACAATAATCTCTTTGTTACAAGTTTTTTTTGAAGTCTCTAGAATCGCAGCTAAATGAAGATGAAGAGATTGACATTAAAAACATTAATTGTAATCTATATACATAGCTGTGAATAAGAGATATAAATAATATTTGTAATGCATTAAAACATTAAGACTTGACAAGAGATAAATGCGAGTCGGGGGCACAACTTTACAATTAGATGACATGGCAGAAAAGATTAGATGGTTGTTAACTAGGTGTTCACTTTCGCCAACACCCCCCCTTAATATTTACTACCATAACTATCAACTATGCCTATGCTTTCCCGGAGATGATCAAACATGTTATTTGAAAGTGGATTTATAAATATCTCTGCTAATTGTTCTTTGGACTTGCAAAACTTAAGGTACATATCACCATTGTTCACCAATTCATAAATAAAATGATATCTAGTGTCAATATGCTTGTTACATTTGTGCAAACAATGGTTTTTGGATAATGCAATCGTTGAATTTTTGACACAATATATATTCATAGGTTATTCTTGAGTATGCATAAAATTTGTAAGTACTCTTCTCATCCATACAACCCGACAAGTTGATGATGTGGCTACAACATATATTGATTTCCCTGATGAAAGTGTCACAATTGGTTACTTATTCGATGACCAAGAGATAACACCTGATCCAAGATGAAAAATATACTCTTAAGTGCTTTACCTATCATCCATGCTACCTCCCCAGTCGCTATCCATATAACTAATCAACTTAAAATTATCTGAAGGTATATACATGATCCCAAAACTCTTTGTATTAGCTATGTATCTTAGAATCCTTTTTTGGCCTTTCCAATCATATTCTTTTGGATTGCCCATTAATATTGAGATAAGACTAACCCCATACATAATGTTTGGTCTTGTGGTAGTTAGATACATAAGGCTGTCCACTAATCTCTTGAATAAGGTTGCATCAACAATTGAACTTGTATGTTCCTCGCTAAATTTTAAACCCAATGCAACCATTCTTGGAGCTGAATTCACTTTTAACATCTTGAATCTCTTCAATAAATCATTAGCATATTTTTATTGACATATGAAAATGCCTTTCTTGGTTTGACTTATCTCTATGCCAAGAAAACATATCACAAGCACTAAATTGGTCATATCAAATTCATCTTTCATGGCTGCCTTAAATGATTCAGTTAACAAGTTTTTGGTACAAATAAAGTCATCCACATACAATCAAGGTGGGTTCATTTCCACACTTACTAAACCCATTATTTTCAAAATAAGATTCTACTTTTTTGTACCAAGCTCTAGAGGCTTGTTTTAATCCATATAAAGCATTTTTTTAGCTTGTAGACCTTGTACTATTCTCCCAAAACTTCATAACTAGGTGATATTTTGTATAAACTTCCTCTTCTAAAATGCCATTCAAGAATGCTGATTTGATGTCAATTTGATTAACATTAAAATTGTTTTGAGAAGCAATGGACAATACCATTCGAATTGTGTCTAGTCTTTCTACAGGTTCAAATGTTTCATTATAATCTTTACCAGGCTATTGTGTGAAGCCCTTAGCCACTAGTCTTTCTTTGTGTTTCTCAACTTTCTCATTAGCATTAAACTTTGTTTTATAAACTCATTTTACTCCAATTACATACTTTCATTTAGAAATCTCTACAAGATCCCAAGTTTTATTTTTTCAATTGACTGAATTTCTTCATCCATTACTAAAATCCAATTGTTATCTTTAATTGCATCCTCAAAGTAGATTGGATCAGCTTGTGTTAAAAATGCAAAATCAGAACATATCCACATTTTTATCCTCTTGTGACTCATAATAAATCTCCTTTAGGCTATGTGTCTTCTTTGAAGTGTTTAGAGACCATGATATCAATTATGTAAGTGTTGGATTAGAAAACTCAATGTTATTATTACTTTTTGGAGTAGATGGATTTGGAGTGGTAGGTGCCTTAGAAGGTGTTGTAGGAACATTTACAAGTGCAACTTGAGTAACATTTTTTGTATCATCTTCTATTATCTCATTTTCATGTGGTATTCATGCTGTAATTGTAGTTATCTTATCAATGCTCCCATCCCAAGCTTCTTCTTCAATAAATTCTACTTCATGAGGGATTATTAATTTTTTTATCACCAGATTGTAGAGTTTGTATGTTTTGGATTGTTCACTATATCACACAAAAATTTACTTCTCACCTCTATCATCTAACTTCTTTCTTAATTCTTGAGGTATCAAGGAGTATACTACACATCTAAATACTCTCAAGTGTGGGACATTATGCTTATTTTCGTTCCAAGATTCTTGTGGTATCTTATTTATCATTTCTTTTTTTTGACATATATTTAGAATATATATCACACATGAAATTGATTCAGCCCAATATTCATTTGGTAAATGCTTATATTTTATCATGCTTTGAGCCATTTACATAATTGTCCTATTCTTTCTTTTAACTACACTATTTTGTTGAGGTGTATATCTTGCTGTAAATTATTTTCTTATTCCATTTGTCTTGCAAAAATTTATAAAATCATTTGATATGTATTCACCACCTTGATCAATTCTCAATATTTTGATATAATATCCACTTTCTTTTTTAACTTTAGCCTTGAATTCCTTAAAAATAAAAAACACATCTGATTTATATTTCAAGAAATAGACCCAAGTTTTTCTGTTGAAACCATCATTGAATGTATATAAATATAGATTTAATCTGATGGATGGCATTTGCATCGGTTCACAAAGATCTAAATGAACTATTTCAAGTGGATGACTTGCCTTATAAGTTTTTCCATGTAGAAAATTTTATCTATATTGCATTCTTAGTATGAGACTCTCACATGATGTTTTAGGTAGCTCTATTGGTGGCAATCCATTTACCATTATCTTCCTATGCAACAGTTGTAATCCACTAAAGTTTAGATGCCCAAATCTCAAGTGACATAACTAGGATTTATTCTTGTATGAGACTTTGAAAGTTTCTTAAGCAATTATTTACAATCCTTGAGGTTCTAAAAATAATTCACTTTGGATCTTAAGATGATCATTCTATTCCTTGTCATTCCAACTTTTGCAATTAGCCTATTGCTAGGTTTCTTGTCCACAATCACATATTCAACATTGTTAAAGGATATTCTATACCCTTTTTGTACTGATTAACCAATGTTTATAATATTGTGATTCAATCTAGTATACATCGAGGATATGCTTATTTTCACCTTGTTTTGTTTTTATGTTAATAGATCCTTTCCCCATGATTGATACTTTGTGATCATTCCCCAATTTTAATTCTAACTTTACAGAATCATCCATTGTTGCAAACAACTCCTTAATTCAACTCATGTGATCACTACATCTACTATCTAAGAACCATACTTCATTTGAGCTCTCTTGTGCAACATTACATGTTATCAATGTTGTGTTTTGTTCACTACTGTTGGGCTAGTTTTCATTTATAAAGCTTGCGTTTTACTTATTCATATCATATTTCCTTTTTATACATTCAAATGTAAAAAGCCTAAATATTTTAAAATAATGACATTAGATGTTGGATTTATCATACCTTTCTCCTTGATGATGGCTATGAAAAATTTTATTGCCTTTTCCTCTTTTTGGTGTGAAAGATGTATTAGGGCTTGATGTTGGTCTTCTAATTTCAAATTGTGTAGATTATCTTCCTCCTTTTGCTAAAAAAAACCTCTACCTATGCTGCAATTTGATCTCTCTCTCGTTTTATTAATTGAAAGCTCAGTTTTGAATGTATTTTCCAATGAAGATGCCCCAGACTAGTTTAACTTTGTGTTTTGTTCACTATTGTTGGGATAATTTTCATTTATAAAGCTTGAATTTTTCTTATTCATATCATATTTCCTTTTTCTACATTCAAATGCAAAATGACTAAATATTTTAAAATAATGACATTGGATGTTAGATTTATCATACTTTTCTCCTTGATGATGGCTATGAAATTTTTTGATGCCTTTTCCTCTTGTTGGTGTGAAAGATATATTAGGTCTTGATGCTGGTCTTTTAATTTCAAATTGTGTAGATTCTCTTCCTCCTTTTGCTAAAAAAAAACCTCTACCTCTACTACAATTTGATCTCTCTCTTGTTTTATTAATTGAAAATTTGAATGCATTTTCCAATTAAGATGTCCCAAACTAGTTTAATCTTTGCACTTATGTGATAGAAGTGACCCCATTAATTCATCAACTGGCAACTGAGTTAAAGCCATATATTCCTCAATAGCTAATACTATTGAATTAAAGTTTGTAGGGAAGCTTCTAAGTATTATTTCTACAACCTTCTGATCTTCCATACTTTCACCATGAGTCCTTATTTGATTTAAAATCCCCATTAAATATGTAAATAATGAGTCTATATTCTTAGAGTCTTTCATTTGAAGATTCTCAAAATCCCCTCTAAGTATTTATAATTTTACAGTTTTATCTTTGCTTGTAACTTGGTATGCTCTTTGCAGGCTTTCCGAAACATGCTTTGACCTTATGGAAGATATAAACCTTGGAAAAATAGACTCCTCCATTTATTATTGAATGAATAATAGTGCCTTTGCATATTTATTTATTTTTCCTTCAATAGGTCTTTTTCTGCTTGTGAGAGGGCTCAAAATGCTTGTTGGTTTAGGAAATCCATTTTACACTAAATTCTAAATATCTTGAGAGCATAACATGGTTTTCATTTTATTGCTCTAATAGTCATAGTTTTTGCCATTGAACAATGGTATTTTGGGTTGAGAAATGATATCACTTACTCCTGCCATGGCTTCTCCAAAAATTAATCTCCTTGTCTTTGATTGTTTTTATTATAGTTTATCTTTTCCCCTTTTTATAACACTCTACCTCACTTCTATTAGGGTATACAAGCTATGGCTCCTCTTGTTTTATTACGGTGCTTATTTTTTGACTTAGTCTCAAGTAAATACAAATGGGTTTATTTTAAATTTGACTTGAAACTTACAAATTCTATTTAAAAAAAAATATACACTTGGCCCCTCTATTTCAACTAATATCACTCCTTCCTTCTACCTCGGCTCTAATTCATGGGCATGAAGCCTAATGTAACACATCTTTGGATTTACTATCCACTTATCTTTCCTTTGACTTTGGCTCTAATGAGATGCAATTTCCCGCAAATGTTTAATGATCTGATACCATATTTGTTAGCAGAATAGGACAAAATAGAGTCTTTAACTAGTTTGCTACAACAAACAAAAACTCATACAAAGCATATACTAAGACACTAGGAAGAGCAAACAAATCAAAACCATACACTCAAAAAATAGACAAATGAGACAAAAAGGTTAAAAGTAGAATTTGATTATGTTGGGTCCTATTAAATAATAGAGCTTTGATGCTCAATCTCATACTCGTAGTCTAGATTCTTAAAGAGCTTCACTACTTAGAATAATAATTCATATTACATTATAATAGATGCAATAATATTTTTATTACAATATTTTTTTGAAGTCTCTATAATCATAGCTAAACCAAGATGAAGAGATTGACATTAAAAACATTAAATGTAATCCATATACATAGCTATGAATAGGAGATATAAAAAAAAATTACAATGCATTAAAACATTAAGACTTGATAGGAGATAAATGTGATTCGGTGGCACAGTTATAGATTCAAATGATGTGGTAGGAAATATTAGATCCATACTAACTAGGTGTCCGATTCTTCCAACATAATCGATGTGTTTGAAATATTACAAATGTGCTTTACATAATCTTCAATTCCTATATCCTCATGTGATACATCACATTGTCCCTATATTGTAGAGAGTGGGCCAAAGTAACTTCCTTCTTAGTCTCATTCACTTTTCCCATAATGATTACATATACTAGATTGGTTTTATCCATGATATCTTTGTTTTCCTTCATCAATTATTCATGTTACATTCTCCATTCTAAGAGTTTAACTGATATTTCATTTTCCTATGTTATTTCTTGTGTTAGCATCTTCTTTTACTCATCTAATAACTCAAAGATGGCTTTAGATTCAATGTGTTACATTTTCACTTGTGATTTGATTTCATACAATTTCTTCATGGACTTCCAGTCTTATGAGAGTTTTGTTACCAATGTCATGAGTTGAAGGTTCTCAGACATCAGTTGGCTGCTAAAAACTTGTTGGACCAATGTTGGGTAGTTTTCCTCTATCACCTTCCTTTCCCTCATAATGTTTTCCTTCAATATTTTGTTCTTTTGTTTGAGTTAGATTGTGGTATTCCTAATAGACATGATGAATCCATTTGAATGCTCAAATCTATTTTCCAACATTAATTGTTCCACATTGGTTTCTACCTTCTCTACAAATATTGTAAACAAATGTTACATTCACTATGGAGGTTGGGATTTTAACAACTAATTTTTATGTATTTTGAATTTGGTACACCTTATAAGTGGTCCTTGTATGTCCAACCATAAAGTACCAATTGTATCACTACCCCCTTTATCCTCCTCCATGTAATATGAATGTTTCATAGCCATTTATTGCAGTTGTTTGTTTTGGTTGAGCATATGATTCATTTTGTTGGAATTACTTGGTATCAAAGCCTTGATCTATTAGGCTTATTCCTTTTTCTTATTATTTGGTTATCTTTTAGCCTTGGCTTGAAGTGGTTGTTTTGTTATATTCCGTGGCCTATTTTTCAAATTTACATTACAATTCCTATGATTTCATGGTTTTCACTTGTTATTTTCTTATAGTTTATATCTTTTTATGCCTTATCCTTCTTCTCCTTATATGTTTTTTTGTCTCTCTACCTCTTCCTTTGTGTTTTTATCATTATCATCTCACTCCTTATGGGACTTCTCCTTTCCTACTTTCTCCTTCACAATTTTGTCCTTCTTGACCTTCTTCGGTGCTTCTTCTTACTTGTGCTCTTCTTCATCATTCCTCACATATTCATCATCTATTGATTTATTGAAAAATTATTTTTATTATTCTTATTTCTTCCTTTATTATTTATTTTTCATAGATAATTATTCTACCTCCTTTGCAACATCTTTATGTGACTTCAAAACATATGTGAAGGGTTTCTCTTCAGTCATGTCTTTCTTCCTTGGTTTGTGTCAGAGTTGCATCCAAGAATTTTCCAACATTTCCCCCCTAATTCATGTGCAAGAAACACTCATGGGATTAAGGATGCCCTATAAAGATTTCACAATGATCATGGGTTATGAGGAGGGGTTGAAATTTCTGGTGGGAAATGGGAAAAGTAGGGGTGGATTTGTAATGGAGCTCCCACAAATGTATTTGGAGGAGGTGAGAGTGGTTCATCAAGGACTTGGGGCGGGAAATTGGGTAAATTTATTATTTTTGAAAGTTACAATGGAAAGGTTTGTATTTTGGGAATATAGGACTTCATTCTAGAGGCTGGGGGAGTTATGGTTTTTTTTCTCTCCTATATATGAACCATTTTTAATATAGTTAATGCCTCCTTATATTCCTCTTATAAGGATATGAGGTTTTATATGAGGCCCTCTTTCCACTCTCCTTTAGGTCTATGCTTTTTTCTCCTTTATCTATGCATGTTCTCTTTTTCCCATGTCTCTTTCTAGACCCAAATCAACTTGAAAGAGCATGCCTCTACATATTCCTCTCCTTCCTTTATGCATGGTCTATTTGTTCCATGTCTCTTTCTAGACCCAAATAAACTTGAAATAACATGCCTCTATGTATTCCTCCCACTCATCATTAAATAGATTAATTTGCATTGTAAACTTCCCCTAGGTTTTCTTATCAAAGCTTTGGTGGACAAGATTTCACGTCTTACACACCATCCCATGGTCCAATGGTTACTTAAGATTTTTTTTTGGCAGATGCAAAGAAGATGAATTCCACCTTTAACTTGTGAAATGGTGGAATTGCATAATAAAAACTATGCAATGAGGTACAAGGATCAAGGACTGGTAGAAATACAAGAATCAAGGAATGGTGGGAGTGCACAAGATAAAATGTGTAATAAGGTGAAAGGTAGTGTTGGAGGGACAGGTGGAGATGAAGAGATCCTAAGTGTGAAATATGTCCAAAAGGATCTTGAGATGAGAGTCAATATTATGCTGAAGGGCCAGGCAGAAATGGAAATAGTTTTGGGTGGATAGAATGAGATTGAAGCCAAAGGATAAAATATTATCACACTCGAGGAGTTTAGGGCCGAAGAAGAGGTAGATAACTCCTAAAATGGATTAGATAAATAAGGAGAAAGTGAGCTAAGCATGGTTGGAAAAGAGTGCAAGGAGATCAAAAGATAGGGGCCTAAAGTGTTTGAAATCAAAATATCAGAAGAAACATGACAAGATAAGGTAAACTACAAGCTCATCGAATAAATACTAAGCAATCCAATAAAGGATATGAGCTATTAAAATCAAAGGAAACTAAAGGGATGAGTATTAGGGAAAGAGTTTAGTAGGAAATCACTGAAGAACACCTCTTTATGTGGGATGCCATTGACCTAGAGAGTGCATTAGTATAAACACATAGGCATATGTGTTTTATCTTGGATGCATACATGGATGAAGTGGTGTTTGGAGTATCTATTAGTTTAATTGAATATAAGGAACCTAAAATGGCTTGGATGAGTGTCAAGTCATTTATGTAAATCCCATTAATTTCAATGAGGTCAAGGTTGGGAGTGACTTAATTACACTAACAACATAAGTAATTTAATAAAATATCATGAATTGTGCTACTTTCAGTGACTAGGATGCATATGTAATGAAATTAGATCAAAAGTGTGCTCTAGTATAAAATAAATTGCTAGTCATAGAGGTAAAATCATTAAAGTTGTGCTAATACACACTAAAGGAGGAACCCAACCTCTTAGATGGAGTAGATTTAAAAGGGGTCCAATTGGTGTAAAAAGTGATCATGTTGCTAGATCATCTACTTCAAAGCAATAATGACATAAGGGATGGAAGCCAATAATCATGGGATCAAACATAGATAAAGTTTATAAGATAACTCAATGATTACAAACAAACCCGAAATAGATAACTAAAAAATCATCCATGGTTGAACACATTTTCCTAAATTGTTCCTAAAAGAGTTTAGTGATTGCATCATGATTATATAAGGAACAATAGAATAAATATTCCATAGTAGCACATGTATATTTTAATAAGGACAATGTTGATAGGACCTAACTGTTAAAGGAATCATAATACCTTGATTATGAAATTGGCATCAATTAGAAAAATCTCAAAGAAAGCTTCAAGAACCTACAACACCAAATGGCTGATGAGGAGAGAACACAAGAGGGTGCCCTTGAGGAAATCATTGGGAGGGTCAATACTATGAAAATAGAGGTTGAATGTACTAAAGAGCCACCTTGTAAGTTTTAGGGTTTAACTCCATGCATATTTGACATCATTGAAGAAGCTAAGGTTGTGCTTATGTGTTGGACTGCTTTTGAGGCTAGATTGATAAAAGAGGTGATGGAATTTCTTATTGATGTCCAAACGATTGGCATGTTGTTTGATATTAGCCAACCAAGTTAGTGTGAGATGATGTTGACCTATGATTCTAATAGGCCTTACCATTATGTCTAAGTCCATCCTAATGCCAATTCTTCAGTTTCATAGAGCATGATGTATACTAACACACGATTCCACATGATCATTTGACAATGTAGCTAGGAAAATAGTGGAAGTGACTACATGCCAACATCAGATTTGCCAAAGTCAGTTTAATTAATGAGAAAAAAATGGCAAAATAAATTACCTATTGTTATTATCTAGTGCACAGTTATGATCTAATGGTGAGGAGGGGATGACTTGACTTTCCATGCACAATATGATGATACATTAATTGTTAATTGGTGGTAGTTATATTAACTGATTATTTGGAGCTATTGGTCAACCTCATGACGTAACAATACTTTGAGAGGCTATAAAAGACAAAAACCTAGGAGAAAAGAGAGAGAGTTGGTTTCCCATAAGGAAAACATTTATAGTATATTGACAAATATATTTTTGACCAAAGAAGGGATGCCATGTAAATAATAAGAGATATTTTTTGAAATTACTAGTGCCATGGTGGACTTGTAACTGCAAAGTGATATGTAATTGATATAATTATTGTTGTTTTTATTTTCAATGTTAAAATTTTATGGACATTCAATATTGCTAACATGCTCATACTAATTTTTGTATTAAATTTGATGATTTATTTCTTTGGATATGATGAATACGTATGTACATAATAATGCTTCTCAATTATTTTTTATTGTATTTTTGCTTGCTATAATGTGTTGTTAAAATGTTTCTACTATGTTGGCATTACAAACTAAACCTAACCTATCCTGATATGTCTTTTTTCACCTTGGGTGAGTTTTAAAGGATATATTACATTATATGCTGACATAGTTAGATAGTGTTTGGGAAAGCATGTGTGGTGCATGACTAGTGTGCATGACCAAAATAAAACCAATAAATCCTATCTAGTTACACATTGGCCTTGTAAATATCTAAAAACATGATTCACAAGGAATGTGTATTGTTTAAGTTTTTTGTAATTGAAAATTATTTAACCATGTATTAAAATAACACTACATTAGCAAGTTATTCTTATAAAAAATGAGTAGAAATATCACACTCCACTTTCACATCGACTAATGCCAAGAAGCTTAATACAAATTCATTTAAAAAAAGAATTTTTATCAACCAAAAATAAGTGAAAAAAAAACAAATCCAATAAAAAGACACACCAAAGAAAAAGATAAACTAAACAATTAAAATAACCAAAAATAATAGAGGAGGGGGTGGTAGGTCATATGCCTTGTCACCCCAACCCCCCCAACAACTTCTACTAGGCTAGTTATCCATATCATGTATTATATCTAAATAATCCTTATCTTTATCCTTTTATTTATCTTCCTCGACCACCTACTTGGAGGATGAAATAGTAAGTGAAAGTTGGGGGAACTTCCCTTGAGGAGGTGTAGATCACCCTTGTCCATAAAACATAGTTGGACTAACTATTGAAGTGGGAAAATGCCATCAAGGGGATCCACTATGGCATATTATTTGAGAGTGAAGTATACCATAATGCTTATATACATGGTCCATTGGGGGAAATCATCGACACAGAGAGTTAGGAGTAACTTGAATAATAGCACATGAGGCATACCCAATGATTTAGAAGAGTCTAGAGGTGCTCCATTGCAAACAAAAATTTATTTTCTTGCACTTGAATATAAATCATGACATTATAAATAAAATTAACTCTATTAGTATTAGACAAATAGTCTTCAAGAGTAATATGTAAAAAAATTGTCTCATTTCTATTTTATCCTAGTTGAAAAAGAATTCGAGCTTGAAAAATATGCCAAATTTGTGTGATTTTTTAAAGAATTATTACCAAGTCCCCTAAGAGAACCATCTTATAGGGGAATATTTTTGGACAGAAGGGAAAAAAGGGTGTGAATCCAAAGCCATGATAATTGTAAATGATTTCTTAACCAAACACATTCTTGAGCATTTATGGTTGGTTACAGACTAAGACCACAGGATAAATTAAACCCACATGAAATAATTGAGTTCAATTAGGAGGTCCTTGGTATAAAACACACTAAAGGAAGTGCAATTATTTTGTCTTAATGATGGCTTCCCAAACTTTCTCAAACCTTATTTTCCATAGTTGATTAGTGGAATTGACTCTCCACTTGACATTGAAAGCATCAATTTGGATGTGGTGAGGGGATAGAAATTGATAGCTTGAATAGGTTGGTATTGGACAAAAAATATCTCAACATGCCATTTGTAGTCAATCCACTACCTAGAAGGAGATTGAACACTAATTTTATGAAGGTGCACATCAGATATAGAGATTTGTATTGACAAGATGGACTCTTTGTCAAAGGGTTTCAAGTTGAAGTGAGCCTTAATAACATGCCAATGAATCCAACCCTTTAATTTTTTATAGAAGAGGTCAAAGATGACCTTGATGCATTTTATGAAATGCTAGAGGCTATTGATCCATGACACAAGAGAACAAGGAGATTCATAAAAAATAAGCACATGAGACCTTTGTAGAGATAGGAGGTTTAGAGAGAGCCTAGACCTAAAACCATCTATATCCCATCTTAAGTGCCTTTTGAGTAGTGACTAGGGCTTCCAAATACTCTTAACAATAAATTTTCCCTCAAGAGTTATCGACACTTGAGTGATTCGAAGGGTATAACTATTTAATCCCTTCTAGAATCCCTTTCTTATAGGCTTTCCTTGAGTGATATAGTTATGAAGTAATATTTTCTATACTTCATCTCCTTATAAGACTTGAATGATCCACTTTGCACATAAGGCATGATCTTGGATTTTGGTTTTAAGAAGACCAAAACCACCAATGGGTCTTGGTTTGTAACAAATATCCTAAGTAACCCAGTGAAAACCTTTAATTTTGATGTTCACACAAACTACATATACCAAGCAACCTGGTGGAAACATTTAGTTTTTTTAATTTCAACTATGTTTTTTATAGGTACCATTATTTAATAATTACTTCCTACATTGAAACTTCTACTTTTTAAGGTCCAAATTATTTCAAATATACACACTTTTACATTATAAAATGGTTTTATTGTTATTTAAATCTTTAAATATAGGCTTAAGGCAAAGAGAGATATCATTCTATGCTCATGTTTTTTTATATGTGCATATTTTATTTCTAGAATGTAAGGTAATCTAAATCAACATTTTTAAATCCATAAAACTAATGTATTTTATCAATCCTAATGATACATGAATTTCTAAAATCATTATTTTCAAGAAAATAATACACTATCAAGTAATCCAAATATGCAAAGGTTAATTAGCGTGAGCACTAACAAAATTTAGTCATTGTATTTCATAATGAATACAACTATATTATCTTGTGAGGTTGTGGCATTTCATGTCCTTATTTTATTATGCTTGAAGGCCAAGATAATATTTAATAGGTTGGATCATAAGCTTTTATATTATTTTTGGGCTAAAGCCCAACTAGTAATTTAATGCCCAACTTTATCTACGAATATTAATGTCTTCCTTTGGTTTTCAATATTTATTTGAAATATTTATTTCAGGTCGTTAATTTATTTTAAAGCTTCATGAAACATGGGAAAAGCACAAAGTACAGGTTGGTAATGAATTAAACAAAAAACCATTTATGATGCAGACAAAACATTTCTCAAAAGAGATTGTCAAGATGGAAAATATTAAGGCAAGTGATTCCTAAATAATTAAGCTTGTAGATAGGCAGGAAAATCTTGGAGAAACCTATGGAAAGCATAGTCAACTTTATATAAATATGGTGCAGAGCATTAGAGGTTGGTTGAAGGTTGATAATGTAGAGAGATAAGTTTGTAAAGATTTAGAAGTTGCTAAGAGTCTATTGAGGCCAAGTTGTGCATGTAAAATTATGAGAGGCTATATAATATGTAAAAATGGCTAGATTATATTTTTTTAGATGTTGTATGGCTACTAAACTTTAATAAAAACTATAGTGTTTTAAGCTTGTATGTGGGTATAGATACAACATGAGAGTGTATTAGAGTGTTGAGCTAAGTGTTGGTTAAATGCTATTGAGTTTGAATTCTACAACATATATCATTATGCAAAAAATCATGCAATTGATTGAATAATCAGTTGATATTTAGTTAATCTATATTTAGAACAATAAAGTCTTAGAAAGGATGAAAATAATTTTATATTTCATGCAATTTGTTTTATTTTTATTATTTAGATAATTTTAGAATGTTTTATCTATTTAATAGAAAATCATGTTCAAATGCAATTCAATAAATACATTGTATTTGATCTTTATTATTATGGAGAATGATTCAAATAATTTGAATAAATATATTTTTTTGGTGCTATATATCAAATCTTGGTCTAGATGGTTATTTTTTTTTCAAATCTTTCTAACAATTGATCATGTCAAACTATAAAAATCTTCATATTATAGAATTTAGTGAAAATGATTATGATTATTGGAGCATCAAGATGATGACTCTTTTGATAGGACATGATTTATAGGAGATTTTAGAAATTGTTTATGATGAACCAACTGATTAGGCCACTGTTCCAACTAATGAGTTGAGAAACCAAGTTTAAGACCTCATGCTCAAACTAGCTCTCTACTCACCCCATTGGGGCTCATCAAGACAATGTGTCAGGGTTATGGCCTCATAATAACACAACTCCTCAACTTTGGCCAAGTAATATGCCATGGGGACACTACCTAGTGGTCTTGCTAGTGATATAGCTCCTCCTCTAGTCTGTCTCAAGGAGTCCCTCTCTTGGGTCACCAAGGTTAGTGTAGCTCTGGTTTGGTCCCTCTCACCTATCATAGCTATGACCTAACCCTACACTACTACTAGTTGACTTTGTGAAGTAGCTACTATGGCCTATTCCATGGCTAATCCTGCTTGAGCTTGATCTCTCTCTACAATTACTACTTATGCGTCAGGGATACCTCCCTGTACTTATACCTATGGACCCTCACCAACTAGGTCCACATCCATAAGCTACCTACCCCCATCATCCCATCTAAAATATTCCACTATATAGAGAGCCTAATACCACATCGGGTAACCATCAACAAAGCCTACATCATTAATCTCTACTCTTATAGGCAGCTCCTCATAATTAAGAACCATCTCTATCGACTGTTGTTTTGGAATAAAAAACTTGACATATGCCTATACCTCAAGAATGGACCCAAAATCCCTTGTGTCAAATCAAACTACCTACAAACTCTATTAAAGGGGATGAGCTTAGTCTCACCCTCTCTCCTCCCAAATATCCACCTATAGCTCTGCAATGATAAAATGTGTCGAGTATAGTGGGGCCACCTTGAAAATCTAACATATGAACTCCAAACCATATATCTAACCACCATGACATTCAATGCCCCTCTAAACCAATCAATATCTCATACACCTCATCTAGGTCCTTTGAGTGTGTAATCACTCCTCCAGTGCATAAAATCCACCCTGAAGTCCATATGGGCATATCCCTCCCGTGGTAACCCCATCAACCTTAGAACCTAGATGTGCTCATAGGCATTGTAGTGTAACATGAATCCCACACCGATGTCATACCTCCTATGAGCTCTAAACCCCCACAACTCCTTATGTATTTGAACCAATAACAAAGGTTCTTAATCGAACACTATGTGACCTAGTAGCATCTCAGTTAAAAATCCTAGCAATAGATAAGAAAACCTACCACTACTCAAATCTAGAACCAAAAACTAGGAGATTACAATCATCATCATAGTCATCAACCTTTGATCATCCTTAGACCTATAATACAAAGGTATGCATCTAAAGCTTCCAGCATGCCACCTAAAAAACTCATAATCATCACCATAAAGGAGATCCATATGCTCATCTCTGTCCTCCCTCTTAGTGTGATATATTAGCTCTCCTCAAATGGGCAATCATGTGATCCTATGTATATCTTATAGCAAGATCATCATCTCACCAGTCGATAGAAGAAAGGTATTCATGGCCAGATCCCATCTCTTGATGAGGGCCAAGATCATCACCACATATCATGACACACACTGGTACTGTATCATCACTCTAAGACCAACATCCTCCATGTGATACCAATCCTCCTCCATCATCCCATGGTAGATCTTTGCAAATATCTATGGGACCTAATCCTGCATCTAGATCTGATCCTGTACCTACAAAATTCATTAGAAGACACACTTATTTTTATTTCTTATTGTTTTCCACAAACTTACCACTTGCATACTTAGCTTACCTTATTTTTAGCCTACAAATAGTCCCTTACATTACCCATACCCTCACTAAAAACCACTTCAAAACAATTGTTAGAATCAACAAAACACCATTAACACTTAAAGCTTAACCAATCCCATTAACTTAAATTCAAACTCAACCTTTTGTCCCAAGTGGTCAACCACCGATGGTCAAGTGACCATTCTACCTTCGATCTTCGACCATCGATGGTTGAGTATGGTTACCGATGATTGGGTATGACTATCAATGGTCACTATGTATGACCATTAACAAACAAACCCAAACCCTAACCTACCTCCATACCTCCTTATAATCTACAACAAACTAACCTAATAGTTACACTACCCTCGCTCAACCTACCCCACCCTTCAAAATCCACTTTCCCCTATAAATTCAACTAAAACACCAAACTTGACCTAAAACCTAGGTAAAAACCCAAAAACCCTACCACCCCAACCGATCAACAAAATTCCACTATAAAATTCTAAAATCAAGCTAATATAAAAATTTAGTGCAGCTCCTACCTCATTCCTTAGCTATTATCGAGGAGGAATCCTAGGTCTAATGACTCAACCATGTCCCTATCTACCTTGCATACTTAGTCTACCTCAATAATCACCTTTACATAATCAATCACTCAAAAACCACCTCATCATTACTCTTGCACAAAATGCCAAGGACATAAGTACACTACATAGAGTTAGGAGTCAAAATAAAATGAGTGAAAATGACAACTATTTTTCACTTTTTAACCTCTACACTTTTAGGATTTTTACTTCCTAACCATCAATGATCAGAGTGACCACCGATAGTCACTTTTAAGACCACTAATCGTTGGCAGTCAGAATGTCCACTTTTCAAACTTTGGCACACATACCTTAGTGCCACCATTTAGAGATTACATTCTCCAACTACCATACCAATCACTCGGTGTACCTTGATGTTGGCCATTTTGGCCCCAATTGTTACAACATTTGTATACCTTGCCTAGTATTTTTTATCGTACCAACCAACATTGCCATGTTGAACATTTAAATTTACACCACCTAGTTCACACCAAATCATTTGTGTTTTTCTCAAGAGCATTTCCTACCTTGAATACCTAAAAAAACATTGACCCTATCTAGGAGACTTGATAATAATAACCTAATTAGTTATGCCTAAATGCTATGGCCCAATTACACCATCACTTATCCTTCTAGAACTAACCTTTTATTTTTTCTAACTATGGAAACTTAGTCTATGTGTGATCTTGGATATCACACTTAGTCACATTTTCATGTGCATGTTTGCACTTTAAATGCCTAACCTTTTTTTTACCAACCTCGTGACTCACCATAACCACTTATCAAACCCACACATAATTTTGATTTACCTCATCAACTCTCAATTTGAGGGGGAACACCTCCTCCCATGCTCAGGGCAACCAAACCCTCAAACCACAATCCATTTTTATTTTATGGTTTGATGACATAAATTACATAACAAAAAATGACAAAATGTAAACAATAGAAAAGTGCACATGATGGCTCTAGATGTTGAAATACCCATTGATCAGACCATTGCCCAACCTACCAACCATGACCCTGAGTCAAGTTAGCTAACTAGTTAAACCAACTCACTAAGATACCTTTTTTACCCCACTTAATCTTCGATCCTCAACCACCAATGGTCACCTTCACCACTGATGATCACACTGATCACCGATGGTCAGGTCCATACTACCTAAGCACTCAAACTCGATTCATGTGCAAAACCTATCACATCACAATTTAATTCATGGAGTAAGCTAACGCATCAAGAATTAAATTTGTGTAATGAGTTTCACCCCTTATAAAACTTACAACTCCATCTCTTTTGCCTATAAAAAAAGAGAAGTAGGAGGTGAAAAAGGATCCAAAGATATAGGAATTTAGCAATTAGGTAATCAAGCTATCAACCAACAGTCATCAAGAGCTTCTAGCATCAAGAACTTCTTTGTAGGTCTTCCCTCTAGTAAGTCATCACCTATGACAGAAACCCAAACCTCTACCAAAATTACTCTTCAGGTAAAGTACCGTTACTTTGTCCAAATCACTCTCAGATCAGTTACGAATTATCAAACAACCAGTTAAGTACTTTTTTGGTTTTCATGTTATGATTATTTAGTTTTTGACCTAGATCTTTCTATATAATATCTTTTAACCCCTTGTCCCTAACCATACCTTTAGCAACCTGCTACCCAATCACTGACGTCATTAGCCAAATATTTTTACAACACTTCTCAAAACCCATAGCAACTATCGATGGTCACCTTGACTACCGATGATCACCTTCAACCATCGATGGTCACCTTAACCATCGACGATCATCCCAACTGCTGATGGTCACTATGGTATGAAATAAAAACAAGTTATTTCCACTTGTTTACCCTCAACCAAATTCCACTTTCTATCTTCCTACCTATTCATAGAGTCCCCACCTATTTTTGAACCCAACTTGACCTATTTAGCATTAGTATTGACCCGCTTATTTCTATAATTAGTCTATTTCATTTATCAAGAATTTATTTCTTCTTGCATTCTCTTTTCGTCTTTTATGTCATTTGATGCAAGTAATTCATATTTATTTCCTTCAACTTAAATATTCTAAAAGAGTGGATTGAGATCCTCCTAGTAAGCTCACACTTCTTGGATCTATCTCACACTAGGCAATCCACCTTACTATCCATCTAACAACCCCTTTACATTAGTGTTTTCTTATCTACAGGTCATTTTTCCCAAGACAAAGAGGAACTCTTCACAATCATCTAGATTATGTGTGTACAAATAAATAGGTCCTTCTACCATACCCATATCTAGTTTCTTACTTCTTCCTTTCCAATAAAATAAACTAAAATTGAGAGACATTATGGCACACCCATCCAAACCATCTCCACCCAAACTGTCATCTTTGATATAGATGTGGACCCAGTTGGTAGGGATCCATAAGTATAGGTACAGGGAGGTGGACCCAATGTACAAGTAGTGATCACAAAGAAATTTCAGGATTGAGCAAAATTAACCATGACACATACCATAATAAACACTTTAAAGGGTCAACTAAAAATAAGACAGGGTCAGGTGGTGACTATGATAGGTGAGAGGGACCAGGCTAGAGCTACACTAGCCTTAGTGACCCAGGAGAGGGACTCCTTAAGACATACTAGAGGAGTTATAACACTATTAGGACCACTAGGTAGCATCCACATGGCATGTTACTTAGCCATAGTTGAGGATTTACATTATTATTAGGCCATAGTCCTGACATGTTATCCTGATGAGCCCTAATGGGGTGAGTATAGAGTCAGTTTGGTAAGTAGTGTAGGTATAGAGACTCCATGTTAGCGGGTTGATTCTATGGGTGAATAGGTAAGCACTTTAGGGGGGTAGACACCAGGTAGTAGCAATACCCCAGGGGCATGATATGATAAAATATGCATAGGTGTATATGATTTTGATATCATTTTATGAGCTGATGTAATGAAATGTATATGTTTTGAAAGAGAGATGCACATTATTATATGTACTATTTTATTTTTATGAGATATGATGTATATGATGTGATGATGATAAATAGATGTTATTTTATGTTTCATGATTCATGGTTTAAATGTTCATATTTATTATAATTATGCTTATGTGATGTAGACTCACTAGCTTAGGCATGCGATGATTATGGATGATGTTTATGATGAGTGGTTATACATGATTATGATGATGTGATGTTTTGTTTATATATGGTTATGATGTTTATGATTATGGTTATTGTTTTATATATGGTTATGTTGTTTTGATTATGGTTATGGTCATGGATATGTGATGTGGTTTATGATTATGGATGTGATGTTATGATTTATAGTTATTTTGTTGATGATAACACATAAAGTAATTTAGATAAAAAAAATAGATTTGGGAAAAGAGATGAAAAACATGAGACATATGTCTAAGTGAATACATGAACCAATTATGAGAGGATAAGGAAAAGGCATGATGCTTCTTCATTGGCAAAGACAAAACAAAACCGAAGTTAGATTGGCCTAAAGAACATAAGCCCTTCAAATTCTTCACATTAGCATGCATTGGTAGGTAAAAATGTGTCTTGATCACATCGTGACAAGTAAGCTCATGAATCCCTTGATTTGTAGATTGTACAAAGGGGAGATAGGTGATAGGTGGTGTGAAGGTTAGTGTAACCTCTTGTGGGTTAGTTTTCCCCTTATATAGGTGACCTAAGAACCATAATAGATAAGTCCATGTTTTAATACAAGGTGTAGACTGATCGATGCAAGAAGTCTACTGATATTTTATATGAAAGCTGATTGCAGGTTTATTGGGATAACTTATTCTTGACTTTGATATGGGGTCTTTTATTGTTTAGTTTTGATAAGTTTGTGAAGCTGATCGATATGAGAAGATTAAAATGATTTATTTTGACAAGATTGACTTAGCCATTCTTTAAGGGAGTGGTCTAAGTTTGGATTTGTTCATTTTGGTATCTATCCTTCAAGAGAGAAGTTTATATTTTTAAGTAATTTAGATTTTGGGTAGCTATCCTTTTAGGGAACAGTCTACATGCTAGAGATATTTGACCCTAAGTGATATTTAGGTATCTTAAATTATTTTGATGCTAGGTTTAAACATGGACAAGTCTATATATGCTCAGAGGTTTACCTTTATGAGGATAAAACCTAAAGCACAAGAAGGTTAGTGATAGGTGAAAGGGGTGGTTTTGAGAGATAATGACCATGGGATTTTGTTTGATTAGGGATAAAAAGTATCCATAAGAACCATGCCATGGGTAGATCCGTGGTACCATATTTAGGATTAGGCTATGACTGTGATAGTCAATCACATGGTTCTATGTTGTAATACGTTGTCCTTAAAGGGATGGGATGAAGGTGTGAGGAAGGTGAAAATCTTGTAAATCAAGGGATGAGATTAAGTTAGACAAAAGGTGAGTTTGATCATTGTTTAAGAAATGAGAGGACACATGTGTAAAGAATTGAGAGGCTCAAGTTCTAGTTTGCCTTCAAGAGAGGACAAATGATAAGCTCTTGATCCATACTTGTGGGTTATGATATAAGGTCCAAGCCAATTGCAAGTAAACTTGCCTCTCTTTATTTTATCCATACTAGTTACATTTTTATTTTCCTTTAGGATGAGGTCTCTGATGTTAAATTCTCATTTTTTTAGGTGTTTGTTATAAGCACACTTGACTCGCTCTTGATAGACACAAATATGGTTAAGCGTAGCTAGGTGACACTTGTCAAGTATCTCAAGTCATGCTAGATGCTCTTGATGATAGTTGCTCTAAAAAATGATGTCTTGTAAGGATATGTGAAGAGAGGGAATCCAAATTTTAAGAGGTAAGACTACCTCTGTGTCAAAGACAAGAGAGAAAGGGGTAGCATCTGTAGAGGTTCAAATGCTAGTGTAATAGGCCCACAAAGTGAAAGGGATGTGCAAGTGCCAATCCAAACTAGAAGCATTGATTATTTTGGTTAACATCTTGTTGAGGGTTTTATTAGAGGATTATACCTATCTATTTACTTGTGGATGATAAGGTGAGGAAAAGCTTAAATTGATGCCAAATGCATCACAAAAACCTTGGACTTGCTTATTTTTGAAAGATTTTCCATTATTCGTGATGATCTTATGGGGGACACTAAAATGACATATGATATGATGATTGATGAACTCAACTATCTTATCAACTTTGGTTAAGATGAGAGGAATATCCTCCACCCACTTGATGAAATACTTGATGGTAGTGATGATGGATTGGTGTCAATGTGAAGAATGAGGATTGATTTCCCTAATGATATCTAGTCCCAATTATGAGAAGGGACAAAAGTATTTGGATACTTGAAGGCCATGGGTTAGTGTGTGATGTAAATTGGCCTGCTATTAACATTTTACACACTTCTTCAAAAATTTACATAAGTCTTGGTTGAGGGTGGGCCAATAGTAGTCGAGGTGAAGGATACATTTAGAGATAACTAGACTACTAAAGTGTCCTCCATAGATCCTATCATGCATTTACTTGATAGCATGGGAAGCTTCATGACTGCGTAGGCAGTGGAGAAGGAGGCCATCAAAACCATGTTTGTAAAGGATTCCCCCTAGTATGATATAACAAGAGGTGCTCTAAACAAAGGCTATTTGGGCATTCCTAGATAGGTTAGGAGGAATGATGCTGAGGTTGAGGTAGTCAAAGGTTTGCTCATACCAAATATCTGATGGAGATTCCTCCACACTACAAATGGTAAGGAGGTTGGATTGGATGTAAAAGGGTGTGATAAAATGATTAATGGTGACAAATATATTAGAATCAGAAGGTTCAAATTAGTATATCACCATCACCATCATAGTCATCAACCTCTGATCATCCCTATCCCTCTGATATAAAGGTCTATAACTCAATCCTCTAGCATGCCACCCAATAAACTCATAAACATAACCATATAGGAGTCCATATGCTCATCTCTCTCCTCCCTCTCAATGTGATATATCAGCTACCCCCAAATGGGAAGCCGTGTGATCCTATGTATATCCTCTAGTAAGATCATCATCTCAGCAGTCAACAAAAGAAAGGTATTTATGGATGCATCCCATCTCTCAATAAGGTCTATGATCATCAGCACATATCACGTCACATATTGGTAGTACATAATCACTCTAAGGCTGACTTCCTTTATGTGAGCCCAAGCCTACTTCATCATTCCATGTTGTATCTCTACAAAGATCCAAGGGACCTGATCCCACATTTGGATCTGATCCTATGCTTGTAAAATTCATTAGAAGACACACTTAGTTTTCTTTCCTATTCTTGTCCATGAACTTACCACTTACCTATTTAACTTACCCTATTTTTAACCTATAAATATTCCCACACATTACCCATACCCTCACCAAAAACCATTTCATATCAATCGTTAGCATCAACAAAACACCATTGCCACTTAAGACAGCCAATCCCATTACCTTAAATTAATACTCAACCTTTTGTCCCAAGTGGTCGACCATCAATGGTCACTATGATCATCAATGGTCAAGTGACCATTTTAACTTTGATCTTCGACCATCAACAGTTGAGTATGGCCATTGACAGTCAGATAACCATTGACAGTCAATATGTGTGAGCATCAATGAATAACTCCTAACCCTAACCTACTACCACACCACTCCATACCTATTTTTGACCTATAAAAAACCAACCTAATAGTTACACTACCCTTTCTCAACCTATGCCATGCTTCAAAAACCACTTTTCCCTACAAATTCAACAAAAACATGAAACCTGACCTAAAACCTAGGGCAAAACCCAAAAACCCTACCACCCCCTAACTGATCGATAAAATTCCACTATATAATGAAAAAATCAAACTAATCTAATAATTTAGTACATCCCCTACCTCATTCCTTGACCATCATCAAAGAGGAATCCTAGGTCTGATGGCACGTTCATGTCCTTGTCTACCCTGCATACTTGGTCCACCTTAGTAATCACCTCTACATAGTCAACCACTCAAAAACCACCTCATCAGTACTCATACAAAAAATTTCAAGGACTTAAGTATGTAGAGTCAGGATTCAAAAGTAAATGGGTGAAAATGATAACTATTTTTCACTTTTTAACCTCTGCACTTTTAGGGTTTTTGTGCCTTGACTATTGATGGTCACTTTTGAGACCCTTGACTATCGATAGTCAGGATGCCCACTTTTTAAAATTTGGCACACATACCATAGTTCCACCATTTAGAGATTACATTCTCTAGCTACCATACCAATCACTCCATCCACCTTGATGTTGGCCATTTTGGACCCAACTATAGCACATTTGTAATGACCTTGCCTCATCTTTTTTGATTGCACTGACCAACATTGCCATGTTGAACATTTAAATTTGTACCACCTAGTGCACACCAGACCATTTGTGTTTTTTGGGAGCATTTCCAACCTTAGATACCTAAAAAAGCACTAACCTTATCTAGGAGACTTGATAGGAATAACCTGATCAACTATGCCTAAATGTTGTGGCCTGGTTACCCTGTCACCTATCTTTCTAGAACCAACTTTCTATTTTTACCGACTATGGAAATGTAGTCTATGTATGATCTTGGATATCAAACTCAATCACATTTTAATGTGCATGTTTGTGCTTCAAATGCCCAACCTTTTTGTTACCAACCTCGTGACTCACCATAATCACTTATCAAACCCACACCCAATTGTGCTTTACCTCAACAACTCTTGATTTAAGGGGGACCACCTACTCCCATGATTGGGGTAACCAAACCGTTGACCCATAATCCATTTTTATTTTACATCTTACTGACCTAAATTTCATAATAAAAATGGGAAAAATGTAGACACTAAAAAACTGCACATGATGGTTTTAGATTTCAAAACACCCTTGGATCAGACCATTACCCAACCTTTAGACCATGACCCTAAGCCAAGTTAGCTAACTAGCTAAACCAATTACTAACCTACCTATTTTACCCCACTTAAACTTTTACCCTTGACCATTGATGGTTACCTTGACCACCGATGGTCACTCTGACCACTGATGGTCAGGTCCCTACTACCTTAGCACTCAAACTTGGTCTATGTGTGAACTCAAACATATCACAATTTAAATTAATGTAGTGAACTAACACATCAATAATTAAATTTGTGTAATGAGTTTCACCCTTTATATAACCTACACCTCTATATCTTTTTCCTATAAAAAGAGAGGAGAAAGAGGTGAAAAAAGATCCAAAGATCTAGGAATTTAGTAATCAAGCAATCAAGCTATCAACCAACAGTCATAAAGATCTTAAAGCATCAAGAACTTCTTTACAGGTCTTCCCTCCAATAAGTTATTAACTACGATAGAGACCCAAAAATTTTATAAAATTTCTCTTTAGGAAAAGTACCGTTACTCTACCCAAATCACTCTCGAATTAACTATCAACTATCAAACAACCAATTAAGTACATTTTTGGTTTTCAAGTTTTGATTACTTAGTTTCTGACCTAGACCCTTTTTCATCATATATTCTAACCTCTCATCCCTAACTAGACCTTTATTAACCTACTACCTAATCACTAACTTTATCATCCCAAGATTTATGAACATCCTTCGAACCCACATCAACCATTGACGGTCACCATGACCACCGATAGTCATCCCAACCATTGACGATCACTCTGACCACTGACGGTCACTATGGTATGAAATAACAAGTTATTTCCACCTACTTACCCTCAACCAAATTCCAATTTCTATCTTCCTTCCTATTCACAGAGTCCCCACCTATTTTTTGTACTCAACTTGACCTATTTATCATTAGTATTGACCCACTTATTTCTATAATTAGTCTATTTCCTTTATCGAGCATTTATTTATTCTTGCATTCTCATTCAATATTTTCTATCATTTGATGCAAGTAATTCATCTTTATTTCCTTCAACTTAATTATTATAAAAGAGTGGATTGATAGCCTCCAAGTAAGCTCATACTTCTTGGATCTATCTCATGCTATGCAATTCACCTTGCTATCTATCTAACAACTGCTTTACATTAGTGTTTTCTTATCTATAAGTTATTCTTCCCAAGACAAAGAGGAGCTCTTCACAATCATCTAGATCATGCATGTACAAACAAATAGGTTCTTCTACGATACCCACATCTAGTTTCTTACTAATTCTTTTCCAAGAAAATAGACTAAAATTGAGAGAAACATGTTAAACCAATGTTGTCCAAATGTTTGGATGGAGATGATTTCTCTTAAATTCAATTTATTTTGTTGGAAAATAAATAGTAATAAACTAGATACAGGTATGGTAGAAGAGCCTATTTGTTTGTGCACACGTGATCTAGAAAATTGTGAAGAGCTCCTCTTTATCTTGGGAAGAATGACTTGTAGCTAAGAAAACATTAATGCAAAGTGGTTGTTAGATGGATAGCAAGGTGGATTTTCTAGCATGAGCTAGATCCAAGAAGTGTGAGTTTACTAGGAGGTTGTTAATCCACTCTTTTATAAAATTTAAGTTGAAGGAAAGAAAGATGAAGTACTTGCATCAAATGATAGAAAAGATTGAAAGGGAATGCAAGAAGAAATAAATACTTGATAAAGGAAATAGACTAATTATAGTAATAAACAGGTCAATACTCATACAAAATAGGTCAAGTTGGGTTTAGAAAATAGGTAGGGATATTGTGAATAGGAAACAAGATAGAAAGTGGAATTTGGTTTAGGGTAAGCATGTGGAAATAAATTACTGTTATTTCATACCATAGTGACCATCGATGGTTAAGATGACCATTGACGATCAGGGTGACCATTAGCGGTTGCTATGGGTTATGAGGGTGTTCAAGAATCTTGGGTTAATGAAGTTAGTGATTGGGTATTAGGTTGCTAAAGTTATGGTTAAGGACGAGAGGTCATAAGATATGATGAAGAAAGGTCTAGGTCAAAAACTAAATAATCAAAACTTGAAAATCAGAAATGTAATCAAATGGTTATTTGATAGTTGGTAGCTGATCTGAGAGTGATTTGGGTAGAGTAATAATACTTTATCTAAAGATCAATTTTGGTATAGGTTCGGGTCTTTGTCATAGTTGCTGACTTGCTGGAAGGCAGACTTACAAAGAATTTGTTGATGATAGAAGCTCTTGATGACTGTTGGTTGATAGCTTGATTGCCTGATTAATAAATTCCTAGATCTTTGGATCCTTTTTCACCTCCTATTCCTCTCTTTTTATAGGAAAAAGAGATGGAGGTATAGGTTATAGAATAGGTAAAAATCATTAAAAAAAAATAATTCTTGATGCATTAGCTTGTTACATGAATTAAATTATAATGTTTTTAGGTTCGCACATGGATGGAGTTTGAGTGCTCAGGTAGTAGGTACTTAACCATCGATAGTTAGGGTGACCATTGGTGGTCAAAGTGACCAACAACGATTGAGGGTTGAAGATTAGGTGGGGTAAAAAAGGTAGGTTAGTGAGTTGGTTTAGCTATTTACCTAACTTGACTCAGGGTCATGGTCAATAGGTTGGGTAATGGTATGATCTAGGGATGTTTTGACATCTATAACCATCATGTGTAGTTTTCTAGTGTCTACAATATCCTACAATATTTTATAAATCATTATCATGTTGTGTGTTTTCTACCCATCCTTTCACTCCTACTTGTGAAGCCACATTCTCTCAATGCCTTTATGTTGTCACGTGCAAGCTTTTTGAAGTATAAAAAGTTGTTCATGATAGACCACAGATTGTAAATGAAAAAACTCAAAGATTTGATGGTTTTAATTATGAGTTCTATCAAACTTCATGGGATACTATTGGTCATGATATTCATAAATTCTATTTTGAAGTTGTTTTATCCAACTCTTTGGGCTCTTTCATCAATAAAGATAACATATAGTTTATTCCTAAGGTTTGAGATCATAAATCTATTACCAACTAGAGGCCCATCACCCTTATAATGTGTCTTATAAAATTATTGCTAAATCTCCTTCCCTTAGAATTAAACACCTCCTCCTCTTAATTGTTAGGAGTTAGCAAACAGGGTTTATTCAACATAGATACATTATGGATAATGTGATTATTGTCTGGGAAGATATGGAAGGGGATAAGATTTTAAATCATAGGCCTTATTTATCAATATTTATTTTGAGAGGGCATATGATTTAATCGAGTGGCCTTTCATTATAAAAATGCTTCAAGCTCTTGCATTTAGCCCCATTTTTGTGCAAGCTAATATGATTTTTAAGATGCTAGTGCTTAAATGACTATCAATGGTACTCAATATCGATGACTTGAGCTTCATTGATCTATCATGCAGGGTTTCCTCTAGTTCTTTATCTTTATGTGTTGGCTACTGAGGGATTGATTTATCTATTGGATAATTATGCTTCTAGTGGTCTGGTGAAAGGTATTTCCCTCCCCAATTTAGACCATTAGCTTATTAATGGGCACTTTGTAGATGAATCCTTTATCAACCTTAGGGAGGAATAGGATTTTATTAAAAATTATATGAAGTTCCTCAACACTTTTTGCCTTGTTTATGGGTCTTCCATCCAATAGTAAAAGGCTCAATGCTATTGCTAGTTCCTTATATCAATGGAAATGGATTAGCTTGGGAGTTTAATTAAAGTTCCTTGTCTTTCCATTTGCATTTATAGATTTGACCACTAATTTTTGGTCTTATGTGGTTCAAAGAGTTGAAAAAAATATCCTTCTGGATCACTAAACACTAGACTTTAGTAGAGAAGTTTTACATAGGATTTAATGTCCTAGATGCTACTCATATATATTACTCTTCCTATTGGGATCCTTTTATTTTTTCCTATGCTAATTTGGAAAAACTCTTAAGGGAATTTCTATAAGATAAATTTGAAGGCCATCTGGTTTTCATAGAGTCTCTTTGACTATTTTTTGTAAAACTAAAGAAGCTTACAGGCTTGGGCTTATTGAAATTAAACTCCAAGGGCTTTCCCTCAATATCAAATGGATCATCTAAGGCTTGTAAAGTGAGGAAATCTAGAATTTTTCTAGACATTGTATTTATCAAGGACTCCCTCTTGGTAGAAAGGCTTAGTAAGAGAATGGTTTACACAAACTTCTCATTACCCCTATTCATATTAAGATAGAAATTGACTCTTATTCTGAAAAACATCTAAAAGGCTTGGGAGAGTCTCAAACATCACCTCATTTGGGTGGGGGAATGGTTTCAAAATGGTCTTTATCTAAAATCTCATAACTTGTGGTAGTCTCTTGCACTCAATTATCACAAAGTTCCCTTTGTCATTGTCCCTTGGATCGAATGTTTGAGACTATTCAAAAAGGCTATTAAAATTATTAGAGATTTGTTCTAAAAGATAAAATAGGATTGACTCCCATAGAATATTGTGAATGCTATGTCTAGGTTTAATAAGAATTTGTAAAGTTCCATACCTGAGGAGTAATTACACATAATTGGTGTTACTTGTATTAGTAAAGACCTAGAAGCTTGTTAAAGGACAAAACTTGATATTTAAGTCAAACCTTTTATACATGCACAGAGGATAATTTATTATGAGTCTAGTATCTACACATGACTATCAAAGATCGCCTATAAAATCTATAAGGTAGTCTTCATCAAGATTTACAAGAAACATAGTGAAAATAAATCTAAAAGATGAAGAGATTAGTATGGATAAAATGATTTTTCTATAAGTATGTGATTTTGGTTATTGAGTGAGAGCATAATAGGTTTTTAATGCCATCAGACATTGATAATGAATATATATTTACTTGATATGGTTGAGAGCAACATTTTTATGAGACCTAAGATGAGAAATACAAAAGAAAGAGGTTATTCGACAATTCAATCGAGGATGAGCATCTAACACATAGTGGATTGATGAGTGTTCACCCTTCCAGATAGCTTTGAATCAACTAGCCTATTAAGTACATAAAGTCATCACTATCATGTATTATTTGTTCATAGTGGACTGATGAGTGTTCATATTGGACCGATGAATGTTCACCCTTCCAGACAGATTTGAAAGTCAACCTTCTTCAATCAACTCTTTTACTTGTTCTATTCTACCATTTTATTGCACATTATGCTTTATTTATTTCCCCTAAATCATAAATTTTGACCTATGTTGTCATTAGTGATTACTATAGAAGTAGTTTTATGATAAGTATATAGTGCAAATGTTACAATGTATGGACAAAAATCAAGACAAAAGAAAATGGAATGTGTGCAGTTTGGTGAAGATTACAATGAGATGACATGGTGTTAAATCAACTTAAGTCTATGGCCTATTATCTTCTTTTCACTTATTCATGAGTTTGGATTTTATATTATACCTATAAAAATGATTTAACCATATGCACTGCACAAAAAGAGTCCTAGAGAACCATATTTTAGGGACATAAAGGATAAGCAAAAAATACATTATTGATTTTAACCTCTCTCTCAACTTGATAATGTTACAAAATTTTAGTTCCTTTATTTTGGCTTGGCTGGAACATGATCCAATAACTAGAAGACTTGCTGACTTGTTTTGGTTGCCTTCGTAGTCATTATATACAACCCTAATAAAGAAGATATAGATGGATTGACTAAGTCTCATGTTTTGAAATCATAGCCATCCATTGTAATTGCAAAGAGGTTTTCATACATTATTTTGTTTTTTATTTTTTTTAAATTCCATGTTTGAATTTACAAATGAATATGGGTCTCAACTTAAAAAAAAAATCATTACAAATTTCAACTAAAAGTGCATTTAGTTTGACATTTCTTAGTTTAACATTTCTTGCAGGGAGTTTGTATTAGCTATTTAAAAATAAAGTACAATCATTTGAAAGAAAACAAAGTAAATTAGAAAGAAAACAACACTCTTCAAGCTTCTAAGTAAATAGAGATTCAAAATTACATGGCTAATATCCATACTTCAGGCCCCTTCTTGCTAGAAAAAGTTTCCTTATAAATTACAAAACTTATTCCACAAATCTAAGACAAGTTCCTTAGGTATGATCCTAGTAGTTGGTGGATCCACATCAAATATGAAAAACTAATAAGAGTGGGGTTGTATTTGAATAAACCTTTAAGAAATAGACATGTACAAATTTGGGGTAAATGGGCAACCCAACAAATGCTGAAACAAATCTCACATTTCTCATATTTCCATGATCTAAAACAAATCTCACCTTTCTCATATTTTTATGTATGTTAGTATGTAAGCCACGATGAACCACTGGATGTTGAAAAAACTATAGATAACTCAAAAACTTCACTGTTGGTTAGCATGAGTCTCTGATCCCTCATGACTATCATGTGGTTGATTCTGCATTTAAAAGACACGAATAATTTAATTAAACTTGTTAATTATTCAATGCTTATATTTATACAAATAGTAAAATTAGTTTTTAATTAATCGATAAATAGATCAAGATTCTTATACTTATCTCACCTATGTAATGTCTTTTCCAAATCAATAATCTTATAATTATGACACACACTTTTTGTTGAATCGTGCCCACTAGATCCCTATATACAAAAAATATACGTATTAATTTTTTTTTAAAATCAAGTAAAAATTTAAGTTAAATTATATTGAATTTTTTTATACCTCTAATGAGAAAGTATGTATGTCATGCTAGAGATGCATATAAACTACTCCCTAAATAGTAGGCTCATCAACATGCTCAACATTAGCATCAATAGTGTGTGCAGTACTAGGTTGAATAGCATGATCCTCAGGTAAATTTAAGTCACATCCAAGAGACCCCAATGTTAAATTAGTCCCATCATGCATAAGCAATGCAGTGTATCCATGGGTCTGTTGAACACATTGAGATTATAACCAACTATGTGTGTCATGCATGAAAAATGGTGGTGACATTAACTCAATGTTGAGTCGAATAGTAGAGAAGGATGTAGTACGTTATATGTACATGTCAACATGTAGTCTAGAATTAGTTTTATAATATAATATATGAAACTTAATATAAAAAAATATTATGTATAATTTAAAATTTATAAAAATAATATATTTTAAATTATACCACAAAAGATTCATGAACATGGACACCACTTACATGCTAATCAACATCGTCCATAAGGGCTCTCAAAATATTGGCAATGGTTGTCTTTTATCCTGATCATGTGTACCATAAATATTAAGGGGTGTAATGCTCACACCATTAAAAATTGAGACTAGTGTCACTAATTTGATATCAACACTATGGATCATGTCCTCCACATATCCAATAACAGAAGAAAGAGGGATGCTATGATCAAATCTAATGCCTTGATATGTACACAATAAATCATTAGAGAAAATCTGAAAAACCTTCTACATCTGACTCATATCACCAATACAATCAATGTAACTAGGTGACACTATATGTGTTCTTACATAATCCTCCTCTATAGATGTGATGTTGGTATTCGGTCATCAAAATAGAAATACACCCACGTGATCATGTGAAATTAATTGTGTCTGACGTGCTATGTTTTCCACACCCTTTATTGCTTACTCCTACCATGCGGTAATTAAGGGTGCTGCTACATGGTAAAAACCATGTAAAAAAAACCTAATATATATCTCTTACATGTTCATGGGTGTTAGGAGGTGGAGGTACTCCCTCACAAATTCTATAAACATCTTTATCTTTCACTTTTCCCTTCCCTTGCCCATAGTATGTAGGGAAATCACAATAATTTACATTGAGGCCTAAATGAACTTCAACATATAATTGTTAAACAAAATATAGAGGAATATAATCATTATTTTGATAATGTCCATGTACAACAAAAAACATAAGATATATCAAATATGCCATATGATCACACTTAAATTTAGATAAATTGTATGCAACTACCCTAGATTTTCCAATGTAATTAAGAAAACAAGTAGTTTTAATCATATGTTTTGATACAATATCCCCTACTTATTTGAATCCCACTATTATTGAAATACTATATTTTAAGTGTTTCTTGAATCTATCAAGGTTTTATGGATTGAAAGGGTTGTGTGATTTTAGAGTTTCTTGATTTTTTTTAAGTCTATTAAAATAATTTCATAATGACTTTTGTAGGAACTTTGAATGCCAAGGTCTCTCAAGATTGTTTCCAATTTCTCTATTTCAAGATCATAAATCTGCCATTTATGTTGTTTTGCATAAAAATAAAATAACATGAATTGATTACAAGTTTTTAATTTTTTTTTACAAAACATTTGTACTATGATGACAATATTTTCACCTCAATAATAGTTTTTTAGTCATAATAAAATAAAATATATATCAATAAAATGACACTAACATAATAATGAAGAGCTATATTAAAACATAAAAATATAATAAACATCACATGGGATCACTTTTAAACAAAATTATTTATGCTATCAAGGATATAAGAGGTACAAATTTATATTCAATCAAAAATATTTATATAGAAAAAAAATAATTTTCCCAATCATTTTAAATTTGTAATTTTATAATTGTGTAATGTCACTACATAATAACACAATTTATAAATAACACCTACTTAAAAAAAAATTTCATCCTTGCATAACATGATTTATGAAGTTCCCCAAAAGGAAAATCATGTCCAATGCTAAGGACCCTTGAAGAGACCCATTTTGACCTCTCTTGTTATCTCATCCTTCTAACTGGTAATCACCAATTAATCCATGTGCAAATGTTATGTTTACCATGATGCATTCCCAACCTCCCAACAAACCTTATTTGGTGTATAAAATAATCAAGACCATTTTAGGAATGTTTGGCACTTAGTGGGGGAAAGAGAACAACTAAGATTAGTACAGCTTGGAGCTTTAGGCTAGAGTGGCAAAAGTGCCAGACATAATAGAACTAATGTAGAAAAAGATAGAGAATCGATAATACAAAATCAAGGGATGCTCTTAACATCATTCACATTGGCTTGATTGTTGATAACTTTGATTTTTATTCTTATTTTTTAGTTGAGGGGAGAAAATGACTACACACTTGTAAGGATAACATTACATTCTATTGATCCCATGATTTGAATCAAAGCATGAATCTCCACATGTCCATTAACCTCATTTTTGAATAAATAAATTATAGGTGTGCTACCTTGTCACTAGAAGAATTACAACAAGAGATACATCCTTCTGGAATGCAAAAAGCATGCTTGGTCAAGACAATACCTAGTTTGAAAACAACATGAAAGGTAATTTTGACCTGGGGATTCATGAAGACCTGACAAAGGGAGAAAATAATTTAGTGGACGTGTTTAGATTTGAATTTTTTTTTGTAGTTTATATGATGCATCAAGATCATCATAAGAATCCAAGACTCTTTTACCAAGCCTTTATAAGAGCCCACACTCTTCACAAAAGGCAACATTATTTTGATTTGGGCATTTTTATGTATATATTTAGACATAGGTTTACAAAATTGAAATTCTATTGGAAGCTCAGAAGCAGATAAGTCCTCCAAGGCTATCCATGATTATGATGGGTATAACTATGAAAATTTTAAATACCCTAAAGGATCCTTTCATAATTTTTTTTAAGAAGCTCTCAAATTAATAAAGGAAAACATTGACCTTACATAGACTGTGGAGAAGAAGAATGAACATAAATAAATACAAAGGAAAAATCAAAGGCCCACTGGTATAAATCTTTTGGTATAGTCTTCCAAACACGTAGGCCCACCTTCCTTCCAAATTCCTTGAAATAAAGCTCAAGCAAACAGGGGTACTACTAGCTACATTTCTCTCCTATTCTACATGAATTCAAACAAAGCCCCTTTTTTCAAACCCCATATAAAAAATACATGTGGAGCTTTAGTAAAAGGGTGTTTATTTAAAGTATGTTAGAATAAATAACCTTAATTCAAACCCCCTCCCCCAAACATTTTTGAAAATAACATGACCTGGCCGTTGAGTGGGACTGATTTATATGTTTTAATCCTAAGGTCTCTAACACCAAGGTGGAATAATGTTTCCATAATTATTAAAGAAATCAAATATTTTACTACTCTTGACTTTGATCACATAGTTGGATCTCTTGTGTCCCATGAAGAAAGAGTAACATACACATTAAATGAAATTGATGAGAAGGATTTTTCCTCAAAATTAAAAATAAAAAAGAATAAAGGTACCAGTACTAGTAATAATAATAGCCATGTACAAGGCAAAGACAACATCAAAAGAAATCAAGGACAAGGTAAATATATGAACTATAATTATTCAAGAGGATATAATTACTCAAGAGGATACAGAGGAAGAAGAGGTGGTTCAACTTCAAGAGGAAAAGGTATCTAGGTAGATTTGATAAGAAAAATAGTCAATGTTATTACTATCATAGGTATGACCAATTTTATTGGGAATGTAGATTAAAAGCATGAAACAAAAATAAAAGTGTCAATTATGCTAATGAGGATGGTGATGCTTCATGCAATTTATTCATTTCATATGATAAAGCTAAAATTATCCCTAATGAGGTTTTTTTTTAATCTAGATTCAGGATATTTCAATCACATGTTAGGGAATAATGTGTTATTTTTTACAAAGCATTAAAGTTTTAAAAGCAGTATAAAAATTGGTGTTGATAAATATTTGGAGGTTTCAATAAAATAAACTATGAAAATAAATACTAAACAAGGTAATAAAAGTATTAATGATATTTATTATACCCCAATATTGAAACATAATTTACTGAGTGCTAGACAACTATGTGGAAATAACTATAAGGTAATTTTTGATGATAAAAAATGCACAATCCATGATAAGATTCAAGGAAATAAGGTTGTTACAATTGTACCTATGTCTAATAATAAGATGTTCCCATTGAAGTTTGGAGAACATAATAACAATCTTGAAAATATGGAATATGAAGATAAAAGTTGGTTAAGGCATCTCAGGTATGAATACTTGAATTTTCAAAGTTTGAAGTTACTAACATCAAAAGAATTGGTTAATGGTTTGCCAAATTTTGAAGATCACAAGGAAGTTTTTGAAGGATGTGTTGAAGGCAAACATGCAAGAGAAAAGTTTCCAAAAGGTAATGCATGGAGGGCTTATCATCCACTTCAATTGGTTCACTCTGATATTTGTGGTCCTATGCAAATAAAAAGTTTGGGTAAGTCATCATATTTCATTACATTTATTAATGATTATTCAAGAAAGTGCCGGGTTTATTTTTTGAAGCAAAAAAGTGAAGCATTTAATACATTTAAGATATTTAAATCCCTTGTAGAGAATGAAAGTGCTTACAAAATAAAGTTCTTAAGCACTGACCATGGAGGTGAATAATATTCGAAATATTTTATGAATTATTATGATTTGATTAACATCAAAAAGTAACTCACAACTGCCTATACCCCTCAATAAAATGGTGTGTCTAAAATGAAGAACCATATAGTGGTTGAAATGGCAATGGGAATGTTACAAACAAAGGGATTAAACAACTCTTTTTTGGGTGATTCAGTTGATACAATATTATATAGTCTCAATCAAAGTCCTGATAGTGCACTTGAAAAGTTGATTCCATATGAAGCATGGTATGAAAACAAGCCTAATGTCAAATATTTCAAAGGTTTTGGTTGTTTAGCTTATGTTCATGTAGCTGATCAAAAAAGGAAGAAATTATATTCAAAGATTGAGTCTTGTATTTTTTATGGGTACAGTGAACAAAGCAAAGATTATAGGATTTATAACCCTATCACTAATAGTGTACTTGTGTCAAGAGATGTTATTTTAAATGAAGGGGAGTGTATGGTCATGACAAAGATAAAGACAATATTGAGTAGTCTAAAACTATTTTTATTGATGGCATTTATGATGATAGTGCTAATGAGTAGCCCACTAGTACTCTAGTGCCAAGTACTACAAGTCCATTAAGTAGCCCCTTATCTAGTGCATGTATTCCAATCATAGTTCTATATTCAAGTACAAGTACATTAAATATACCCTCATCTAATGCATGTATTCTAAGAAAATATCTAGATTTGATTCTAGTTCTTCAAGGAAGGCAAAATGTTGGAGTGAAATTTATTAGTGTACAAGAATCCAAACACATGAAGAATATCCGAGAGGCAAGACAGTAAATTATACTTTAATTGCACAAGCTGATTTTGAACCATCATGTTTTGAAGATGCATGTAATAATAATGTTTGGGTGCAAAAAATGCAGAAAGAAATGGATTCCACTCATAAAATGATACTTGGCAACTTATATAACTTCCACATGACAAGCAGTGTATTGGTACTAAATGGTTTTACAAGACTAATTATAATAGTGATGGCAGTGTTGAAAGATATAAGACACATCTAGTTGTAAAATTTTTCACTCAAAGATAGTGCATAGATTATGAAGAGATATTTGCACCAATGTCAAGACAAGAGGCTATTAGAATGGTGATTTCACTAGCAAATTAAAAGAAATGGAGCATACATCACATGGATGTTAAAAGTGCTTTCTTGAATGGATACTTAGAGGAGGAAGTCTATGTACAATAACCAAAAGGTTTTTTAGTACAAGGTAAATAAGACCAAGTCTAAAAGTTAAATAAGGCTTTGTATGGCCTCAAAAAAGTACCCACAACATGGTGTGTAAGGATTGATGGATATTTTCAGTAGAATGGATTTTAAATAAGCAAAAGTGAGTCTACTCTTTACTACAAGCAATAAGGTAAAGATATCCTTATTATAAGTTTGTATGTTGATGATTTTTTGTATATGGACAATAATTCTAAGATGAAGGATGAATTTAAAATTACAATGATGAATGAATTTGAAATGAAAGATTTAGGTCTCATGAAATATTTTTTAGGGATAGAGGTTCATCAAAGTAAAGATGACATATTCATTTGTAAAACAAAGTATGAAAATGATATGTTGAATTCATTCAATATGGTTGATTGTAAACTATTTTCCACTCCAAATGGTCATGGAGTTATGCTATGTAGAGAAGATGGTGCTAAAAGATTTGATGAGACAACTTATAGAAGTATTGTTGGAAGCTTAATGTTTTAAACTCACACAAGACTAGATATTACTTATTTAGTTTCTCTAGTATCAAGATATATGTCTAAGCCATTTGAAATTCATATGAAGGCAACCAAGAGGATTTTTAGGTATGTAAAAGGTATTATTGGTTGTAGTATTCATTATTATACTACTAAAAAGTTTGAACTTTTTTGGTTTTAATGATTATGATTGGGGAGGTAGTTTGGATGACCGAAAGTCAACATCTGGGAATTATTTTTCATTCTTTTTTTGTTTGGTTGCATGGATCTAAAATAAGTAAACTTTAGTTTCTCTTTCATCTACAAAAGCAAAGTATATTACATTTAATATATCAGGTACATAAGCATTATGGATCCGAAAGGTTTTAGAAGAAACTGAAGAGAAATAACATCAACCTACAATGATTTTTTGTGATAATGTAAGTGCTCTAAAATTAGTAAAGAATCAAGTGTATCACAATAGATCAAAGCATTTTGATTTAAATTACCATTTTATTCAGAAGAAAGATGTAGAATTGAAGTATATAAACACCTATGAATGGGTTGCATACATCTTTACTAAAGCTATTGCAAAAGTTTAGTTTTTGAAGCTCTGAGATCAAGTTGTCAGTCCACTCAACATCAATGAAATTTCCATACACATTACCATGATACTAAGACAAATCTATAGAAGTTGTATACAGATTGAAAAGAGATGTAATCTCATGGACATTTCAAACTTTGGAATAAGAGACAACCATAAAATTATAAATTATTTTCCTATAAAATGTTTGTAAATGAATGACTTGAGGTCATATTTATGGTTCAATTTTAGATTCTAGAAGAAATGATATAACATATAGATTAGGAATATTGGAATTCAATCATACACAAGAATTTAAAAGATACAAGTCAAACACGTGGGATTGGACATAGGATTGTTGAGGTAGCCATGGTTGTGGTTACAGAGATACTATAGGTCCTATCAAAGTTCAGAGGTTGAATGAATATATTACATTTGCAGAGAGTAGCTATAAGAAGTCAGGTCAGTTCTAGTGAAAGATGAAACTTATATAAATTTCCCAAGATGTCTTGAGGGTCTAGTAATTCATTTTTTCCCAACCTTAAGACCCTTCACACTTGAGTTAGTCATCTTTTTCTTCCTAATGATTCAATGTTTTTCTATTAAGCTTAACCTCGATTATTTTTTTTTATTCAATGTTTTCTTGCTTGGTCATTCATATTCTCTAAGTGTAGAATGTAACATTTTCCAAAAGCTTGAAGTCCAATGATTCAATGTTTTATTACTAAACTTGAGCTTAGTCATCTTTTTTTCTCAAACATATTAGTTAGTGTAGAACCTTCTTCACAAATCTTGCCTAAGGTTTTAAGTTTACAATATGGAAAGGTTTAATTTTAATTGATAAGAATGGTGACTAATTAGATCACCCAAAAATCTTAAATCTATCCCTTTTTAATTTGTCTATTATCTAAATTTTTTGATTAATTTTGTTAATTTATTAACTTGTCAAAGGTAGTGATAGAGGTTTCTAACTTTTAGTATTAGTGTTTTTTTGCTAGTCAATTATAATTATTATTAATATGACAATTGTTAGGGTTAATATTTGGAATATATTTTTTCAATTTTTTAAAAATGGGAATAAAATATCATTTATTAATGGAATAATACATTCTGTTGATTAAAAAATATTTTTTTAACTATACAGATATTTTTTCTTTAATAAATAATAAAATTTCTCTTTATTCAATTAAAAAATTGCCATGTGATTTTTTTTCAA